>NWSH02000517.1:15690850-15709165 GCA_002382865.2 Heliothis virescens
TTCTCCGTGCCTTTGGGACTATTAGTATACCACACAGTTCCCCACTTAGTAGACCATTCTTAGACAGATGATCATCAATATAAATTTACGAAGAATAAATTTAGGAAAGGCTAACGGCAGTTTCACAGCTCCCAGAGTAGTTCTAGATATCTATCTGTCTAATCACTGCCATGGAAATAGTAAAATTAAAAAATATTTTCTATGCAGTATCTGTGAGGATAGCTATCTAGAACTTTATCTGAAGCTTTGAAACTGGCGCTTAGCATACCATTATTGCAGGAATCAGAACTTTCAGCCTCACTAAGTTCCACGTTTGAACATCTAAAACCAGTCACTCAAGTAATGATGAGTAAAGTTTGACAGTAAGTAGCAGAAGGTTTCTTAGGAATTCTCAGAAAGATTGTACAGAATTACTTCCCTCGCGTTGCTAAAACTTTTGGTTTTTTCCACTTTTAGCTATTAACACCGTGATGGAGACAGTGTACGAGGATTTTAAATCTGTCTTTGAAATCTTGTGTTTACGTCGATCTGGACAATGAGCCAGGAGTGTTTAGTAAGTGAAAGTAATATAATAAAGTATAAGCCTCGTATAGTTCTTAGTATGTCGCATAGCCGACTGCTGGTGCCACGACGGCTCTCGGGTCTTCGAATTCCCGGGTGGGCCAAATAGTTGTGGGTTTTAGAACTTACACAAAGCTGCCCGAGTTGGAAGTTGGTGATTTGATTTTACCTGGTGCATGGGAGAGCACGTTAATATCGGTCCTGCGCTGATCTTCTCACCGATCGTGTCGGAATGCGTCCCATCAGCGTTATGAGAGTGAGGGGAATAGAGCGAGGCACCTGATGTCTGCGCAGCTGGATTGTCTTCTTTTATCCTTATATGCAAAACAGGTGCCGTGGCCGACAATTCGGCTAGTACTCTCCATTCATCATTAATGAAGGTTAGCTAGTGGAACGGAATAAGCAGAAAAAACCTATTATCAATGGTCATTATCATCAGCCAAGGGACTTTTACAACTACGAGTAGGTATTCCCTGGTAACCCCTTGAGCAACAACTGCCAAAACTACATTCAAATGACAGCTAGGATTTAATATCCGATTATAGGAAGGCACGTCAGATTGTAGGAGGAACTCGTTATTACAAGATCCCATCGACGCACGGACCGTACAAGGCGTTGCCTTACTAAAGATCGATAGATACACGACGACTATTAACTAAGCCACAGGCTTCTGCAAAAATCTAACTCCTCTAAACATATAATTCATACTAAACTTGCAAACTTAGTTAAATAATAAGAACTTCAAATTCTCTTCATTCTTCATTGAATTGGCTGACCAAACGATGCTACTAAATACATAGTCCTAACTCCTTTCAATAAGTCAACCTGTGCAAATGGATTACCATTTTCGAGAACATCATTAGCCACACAACACAAGCAAACACTTCATCACACATACAAACGATTATTCCGTTTCCCTACAATGGACACATCTTACAGTGTGTTCGGGATGTGTCACTCGCATACATACCTACACCCCCCCCCCCCCCCCCCCCCCCCCCCCCCCCCCCCCCCCCCCCTAAGCTTTGAGTTTGCAGTTTTCGATGTAATTAAGACTTACTAATACATATTGGTGCATAATGTGGAAGTAAAATAATCTATATTTATACTAATATATAAAACTTGAAGAGCTTTGTTTGTTTGAACGCGCTAATCTTTCAGGAACTACTTGTCCCGCATTGAAAAAGTATTTCAGTGTTTAGATACCCCATTTATCGAGAAAGGCTATAGGACTAATTTTATACGGGTGCGCGGAAGTAGTTTCCACGGGGCGCGGGCTTTTGAAAACTGCGTAAGCTAAAAACTCAATTTATTAAATACACTGCTTCATTTGTTCTTTAATAGAAATCCATAAACGCAATGTATTTTATGAAGAGAAAAATAAAACCCCAAGTAATTTAATAGAATAAAATAAAATTACATTACGCAATCACCGCTTCTGCCATTCATTTCCAAGCGTACGCTTATCATTGCCCATTTCTCGCTTTTATTATCTACTTCACGACACATCATTTTTCCAATAACGTTCCAAATTCGAATTCAAACTTCGAAGCCACCGTTTCCGTGAACCACTCCATCAACAATTACGAAGTCTCTTCGAATGTGTGAAGTACACGGCAGTATTAAGAAGACCCTTCAAATTACGTAGACGCCATTATTGGAGGTGCAAATTGCTAGGGATTAGAGGAACTGAGGGGTCTTTTTAAACTTGGTCGGTTTGTAGTGTTGGTAATAGTCAGTTGCATTAATGTGACGTAGCTTTTCTCATACCTAATAATCTTTGAAATTAATTTTTCTTTCTGGCTTGTTGAAAAATCGGTTTGACACGTTAAACGATTATTTTAAATTCGCAATACGCTTCCAATAATATTTATTTTTTCTGCATAATTTTTTCTCTTCCCTCCACTTTGTTTGCTTAAAGAATCGTATTATTTTTTCTACCCTCTGAAATTACCAATTTCACAATGTTCTTTTATTTACCTTTTTCTCAGCAGAAATATAATAGAATTGGTATTCGTGGCTGGCAAGCTTTTCATTTTTTTGCAAGGTGATGTGATGATCTGCATTGCGGGCAATCTGGGGTCGCCTTTGTCCTACGCTAGTGCACGTAATATTACTAAAGATTCGATGATGATGGGGTGTGTGCTTAAGCCCATTAAATGAGGAAGGACGAGAACTTCAGTTAACTTTAAATTTAAACTGATTGAATCAACCTCATATTCAATCCTCTCCGAGGAACACCTGGACCTACCGAGCTCTCTCCACCAATCCGCATTGGCAAGAATGCATCGTTGGTTGTATTTAACGCTCAAATCCCTTCTCTGCGTGAGGAGAAGCGCCTGTGCCCAGCAGTTGGGACGATTTAAAAAGGCTGATTATGAGCAAACTACTGACGTTAAGCATAAAAAATAATTATTTTAAACAAAAAAACAATAATCAGGGATTCCTTATTCAAAGCCACACCAAGACCAACAATTGTACTCAAACAATTAATAATTAAAAACCACTTAAAAGTTAATAACATAAAACATGTAATTAATTTCACATTAATTATTTACTAGTAATATACACTCTCCCTTTTAAACATTTGGACCAACCAATGAAGGAAGTTAAACGCAGGTATCAAAAATTTCGCAGGAAATTGGACATGACGGCGCGTTGCGCGAAAGTAAATACCAAAACTTGACTCATACGAGGGTGAGGATTCAAGTCAATAAGAGGCAAAGCGTTTTGCTGAAAGCAGTATTTGTTTTTTCAATAAATTGGAATAGAAAAATCTGTAAGGATTACCACCATTGTAAACTGAAAAAATTACTTTTTTACAATCATCACCTTCGTGCCCTGTTCCCAATTTTTACTTATGTCAGCGCAATACGTTTTTTTGCTTCCATTTCTCCCTGTCACAGTCATACATTCACTCCCTTCCTCATTGTCATCTTTCACGCAATCCATCCAACTTTTCTTTGTCCTTCCTCTCCCTCTCGTTATATCGGACATTCATTACAAGGAATCCTTTTCTACAATAATGGCAAAAATAATATCTGATGGCAAAAAATAATATCTCGATGGCAAAAAAAATAGCTTCAAGACCAGAAAGTCTGACAACCAGTCTCACCAAGGGTATTAGTTGCCGAGGATAACTGGATTAGAAAGTCAGATAGGGCAGTCGCTCCATGTAAAAGACTAGTACTCAGCTGCATACCGTTAAGACTAGAAGCCGATCTACATAGTCTTGGATGACTAAGGGCAGATGATGTAAACTTAAAATCGCATAAGCTTATAAATTTCCATACATTTCTTCATTAAGGCTTTATACTTACATGTTACAGTCTTCTAGTGTTTACTGGCGAATTTAAAAAAGAATACGGCTTCGGAATAACTTCCTTATTCTGCTTCAACGAGTCAGTATTCCATTATAGAATATCGTTTATCTCTCTTTAATTTTAGCAAGAATGGAAGGGAGGTGATCTGTTGAATTGGTTATGGTGATACAGAATAAGCCTTGACTGGAACTTTTTTAAAGAGACGCCCTTTGTATTGGAATATGATATGTCAGGAGGGTGGACGGATTAAAGAAATATGTTTTGCGTGGGCTATTGTTTTTTTAATTAATTAAATTCGATGGGTATCGACGGTGGAAAGGCTATTTGGTTTAAGCGACATTTTGGGCGATATTGAGTTATATACATATTCGGAATCAGCAATTTTTTCTCCGTCGAATGATGCCGGATTCATTTAAATCTGAGCACTTTTTTGGCGCTTGAAACATCTCTATTTTTGGGTGGTTTCCAAAGTGGCAGTGTATTATATGACGTCATTTTTGCATATTTTTTTTACTAATGTACTTGAACTATACAATGATTTAAAGAACCGAGACATAAATCAGTAGCCCTTTCTCAGATAAAAGAGTCAGTATCGATTAAAGCGTTTTTCTTGTTTCTATTTCATATTGACATGTGACTTAAATCATTTTTATTTCCATACATTTTCAACAAAATACGACATGGAGTGTCGCTTGAGTCGCTTATGTTTTACCAATTGTAGTTAAGAAGTGACTTAAATCTTTTTTCCGTTCCCTGAAAAAAAGTGGCTTAGGGCAATTTGTATTAAGCGACATTTATCTTCTTAATTTAAGGTCCGTTTTATATGGTATAAGCATCAACACCTCGACGTTTTCAAATTCATTTAAATTAAGTTTACTCCGTTCCAATAGCTGAAGAGGTTTTGTTTTTATGATTTTTTTTCGGAAATTTTAAACTTTAAATGGCTCTCCTGTAAAGTTGCAAAAATGTCGCTTAAACCAAATAGCCTTTCCACCGTCGAATGTATTCGTGATCCTGTAAATTTTGTAATTAACTAATCTATTTTGGCAGAAAACATTGAATTTCATGTGCGTATTTGATCTAATCAACCATTGGGTTACCGAAAATAGTAACTGGAGCTCCTAAACCAAAAACATCTAGAATTCATTCTACTAAAAGGCAATCTAAAAACAGTGTGATTACTATATGTATGTACCCGTAAAAAAATATATAATCAACAAAATCCAACCACAAATATCTTGTTATGATTCTGACATCTGTATCCAAACGTACGACATATCTAATTTTCAATAATGGAATAATCTTTACGCCATTTTGGAACAAATTGGCTTCTACGTAAGCGTCTTCGTCGCTGAGGTTGGAAACCCGATGTCTTGGTTTGTTTTCGTTAATACTTTCCTCCTTCGAGCCGTGACCCTCTTACCAAACTGGTTGACTTGTTGTACCTATTTTGCCATTTTCGAAATCTGCAGGACCTGTTTTGGAAAGAATTTGTGTAATCTTTTGAGGTTTATTTGAATACAGATTTGGGTATTACTAGGTACTACTATATCTAGATGCATTTTTTCGAGAATTCATGATGCATACAAGTTTATCAACATTGCTGCGAAAGAACTGTATGGTTATAGTTATAGTGAATCTCTGCGTATGCTCGATAGGGCCACTCTGCGAGTAAAGTGGCAATTAGAAAGAGCTGGAATTGGATCCCACTTTAGGGTTCAAAGCTACGCTGACAGACTGAAACTTTGAAAACTGATTCACAGCTATGATTCAATCGTTTGCTTTTCCCAAATGAGATGATGCAGACAGCCAATCAGCTGCAATGTTTTTTGACATGATGTGAGTTTGAGTTCATCTTCTCACTTACGTAAACATCCAATGGTAGACTGTTCCCCTACTTTCACTTTATTTCGAAGCTAGTGCCTAAGTAACCACAAACAAGACTAACTAAAGCCATGTATTTCCCTATTCGCTCTCCCAGTGTCAGAACAACCTCGACATTGAACAAATCAGAGCACCTACACAATGCATCTATCTAGCTACTTCACACGTCAGCTGTTTGATGAATCCGTACATCTGTATCTGTGATAGCCTTCCTAACACTCCACGTGACCCAGTGGTGTTTCAATAGTGATTGCGCTCGGAAGCGATCATCCAATTTGCCTATGAGGGCCTGAGGGGGCGCGATTTGTATCATTGATCAAATTGAATGTAACTGCAGTTGTTTGAGCTGTTTCTGTTATGTAATGCGGGTGTTGTTTTTGTTTGATTTATTTTGCTGTTGATGGAAGTGGAAGAGTCGGATAGGCTTTTTTGTCCCAAGGCCTGCCAAATTGGTCGTTATTTTGAGGTGAATTTTGAGCACCAATACATCTAGAATTTATGCTCAATGGATAACAACTGATTAATGCTCGTATATTCCCTTCAACAGTATATACTCTCACTAATATCACTGCGTTAGAAATGAAAGGAGCTAGAATTTTATATGTGCTAGTACTAAAATATTCTAAACACGCAAGTATAGTGGCAACGGATATACGAAAACCATTTCGCCTTTTCCATTTTCCAATTCTAGCAAGTTTTAGGGATACACACAAAAGTGCTATACAACTTTAATTCTGAACGGTTTGGTAAAAGGCTTTGCGTAACCGAATCTGTTTGAAAAAATATTCAAAAGCAATTTGAACCCCACTGATTCTTTTTACCAATTTTTATTAGCCGAAATAAAATATATTTTTTTATTAAACGTGGAACCTACCCTAAAATCCGACCAGTATTGATTTAAAAAGCCATTTTAAGTTCGGGTTATCCCCACGATGACATACATTTTAGGCAGAAAATAAATCCAGTGGATCCTGCAACGTCGTTGACGTTGAAACGTGAAACAGCTTTTGGAATTCAACAAGGAAAACCGTCCTTATCCGACTGTCACGTCGGTTGCGGCGTCAGATCTTCGTCAGTTGGCAAATCCCTTTCAAGAGGTAATTGTGGAGGCTTAGAATTCGTTTGTAACAACTTTAACTTCCAAGGAACCCTCAATGGTTCAGTGAAATATCTTTCTGTTTGATGGAATTCTTAACTTAAGTTGAAACAACTTTTATTAACCACCAATAATAAAGTCGTGTTTAGGCAAGAGTGTTGATCATCCACGTTGTTTAACGTTCTCTCCTCTCACTTTATTTACCCAATAGCTTCCACCAGCGGTTTCACCCGCGTCCCGTGGAAACATATCCGCGCACCCGGATAAAAAGTAGTCCTATAGCCTTTCTCGATAAATGGGCTATCTACCGATGAAATTTTTTCTTCAAATCGGACTACATAGCATTGTTCACAAAATTCACAGCGTCCGTGAAGTTCGTGAAAAATTAACAACAGCACGTATGAAATAAAAAGTATCTAAATGGTCCCACAGTTGTTAATAATGTCTGGCTGTCAGTCGGGATGGCCGACAAACTGGCGCTTTATTGAACGCTATATTTTATCGCACGCGACACCCACTGGATGTGGGACTTTATGATGCAATGTTTTTGTCTAAAATATGGAACACTTTTTAGACTTTCATATGTAATTTTACTGAAAAGATACCTACTTAGATTGAAACTATTACTAATTCAGTGATTTAGAGACCCATCATTTTTTTAAGTCGGTAGATTGAACCAGGGAAATGTGCCATCGAATCACAGGAGATTTTCCCAATATCTCATCGTCCACAAACCGTGAAAAATGCTCATAAATCACGTGGAATACTCTTTGTCCAGGTACTGCATGCGATGATTAACGGCCCTCAGCCACTGACGATATTAAAAATTCTTTGGCTTTATAATCGTGCGGGGTTCGAAAGACAAACTTTAGATTATCGCTGATTTATTTCTGTGTTTTCAAAAAGGCCTTTTGGTTTAAGGGCTTACTTATTTGGCTGATAAACATTAAACAAATTATATCTATTGGTCTTGCATTAACAAAAGCTAGATCACAGTTGATGAGCAAATTTTGTGTACTTAATAGCAAATGTTGCCACAGGTCTAGAAAAAAAAAGACTGTTTCGAGCCGCGTTGAAATAAATGATTAAATAAAATAAAACTATGTGATAATAATTACCCTGACGTCTTTGAATAATACATATTTAAGTGCAAAAAAATGGGTTAATCCTTAAAGGATTTACAGACAGATTTTCGCGATAAACACGATGATTTTAGTCGTAAAAACATAAACAGGACCTTGAGAGAATTACAACGTGATTACTCAATTACAATAAACTTGTATAATACAGTACAAGTACGGTAAACTACGGTAATGATATTGCGTGACAGTTTAGTGCTAGAATACAAGATTAGCGTGATTCTTTTGTTTATTTTACTTGTGACGTTTTGCTGTTTTTATTAGACTTGTTGTTGATCGGATGAAATGGCTTTTGAAATTAACGTGAGCTAATTTTAGAGATTATTTGAATATTAAATTGAATAATAAATAAGTAATAGAAAATTATGTAACTTAACTGACTTCCGCCAGCGGTTTCACCCGCGTCACGTGGGAGCTACTTACTCTACGCAGCCAGATAAACTCAAACTCATTTTTTTTTATTTCAATAGGCCTATAAAAGCTCTTATGAAACGTCAAGCTTGTTGCACGATTCAAAGAAGTGGGTCTCATGGAGAAGAACCGGCAAGAAACTCCATAGATACTCTTTTAAAAAGTGTCTCTTGTAAAAATTGGTCTATAGCCTTCCTCGATAAATATAGGCTTTCTAACACTGAAAGATTTTTTCCAATCGGACCAGTAGTTCCTGAAATTAATGCGTTCAACCAAACAAACAAACTCCTTAGCTTTATAATATTAGTATAGATTTTGTTAGCTATGCTTTGAAAACATTTATGAAGGTTTGTTCAGACGTCGACAATGTTCAGCTATTTCTGAACAATAAATTCCACTTAGGAATTTCATAATTGAAATGTACTTCCAAATATTAGCAGAAGTGATTACTTAGGTAATTTAATTATTTTCGTACTTGTAATCAGGAAAGAGCCGTCTTGGTTTGTTTAAGACAACGTTGGAGTACTTACCTATATTTTCATTGATAAATCAAAAATCTATTTTAGCTTCCTCAGCAAAATGGTTCCCATGAATCAATATAATTTATGGATGGCTTGGTACAGACGCCAGCACATCATCCTACCTCAATCTGTCAAATTTCTTCAATAGATCCTTCCACAATACCCTTAATCAACCTTATCACAATTAATGGAACGTAAATGTTCGATTGGTAAAATTTTACAGATTCTTTGACTTAGTTGATCTGCTGTAGCTATCAACCGAGTTACCTATCTGTTACACTAGCTATATGTGTGTTGTATCTGCACACACACACACACACAAATATACACTTACTACGTAGCTATCGTGGTAAGCGGATTAGTTCTCGTCAGTTCCAGTGAATATTTTTTTAAATTACTGAGGATAAGCTCGCATACATTTTTCAGTTTTCCACTGACCACAAAATAATCCTACCTATTTCGTGGAAAAATCTACTCATTTATTTACATGCCTTGTTGCTGTGGGTATACCTAAGTATTTTTTTTATTTGGCGTTTTATTTTTAGTCTGGAAAGCAAAAATAAAAATGGACGCTTTACCCAACTGCCAATTTAGCCATTGGTTATAAAAAAACATAATATTTAAATCAACTGAAAGTTATCTTGTGGGTTGTCTTGTGCCTGCGACAGGATACTTACTTAGGTACCTGCCAAAAAATTGTGGGTTAATCTTTTAACATAGTAAAAGATTAACCCACAATTACACAATTACATATTAACACGAATTCTATAAGTTATAACTGTGTGTATTTACAAGTCTCGTTGGTCGAGTTGTCGCATAGCCGACTGCAGAGCACGAGGTCTCGGGTTCGATTCCCGGGACGGGCCGAAATCGCTTTGTGGGTTTTAGAAACTTTCACAAAGCAGCCCGGACACATGAGTAGAAAAACGGAACAGAGACTAAGCTTCAAACAACCGCGCGAATCGATTGCACCACTACAAGTACGCGGGGCATGTGTGTGTGACCACTGGCCGCTTGTCGCGTACGCAGCGATTCTGGGAAAAGACCGGTTTGCGCTTACACAGCCAGTTGACAATCTCAGGGTCGGTGCGACGCACGTTATCTGTTTTTTTAGTTGCAAGTTTGAATATTTTAATATTAAACGTAATATTTTGTTAAAAATGGTGGTTAAAAAACTAAAAATATATCATACTTCAACTATCCCAAGAAGTAGGTACAATAGGTGAGTAAATATTTTGATTATTACTTTTTCAAGTACCCACTTGCGTTTATTTTATTAGGTCCTTTTTTAAGAAGAGAATTGTACACGGTTTGTTTTTACCTTTCATTATTATGACAAGTTTAGCATTTGTAAGTATGTATTTTTTGTAAGTGTGTACATACCTACCTACTACAACCCAACCCACCCAGGTTGGGTTAAGTTTAAGAATTGTAGTAATGTAATTAAGTAAAGTAAAGATTTGAACTTATTCCCGACGTCTGATTAAGCTGAATTTTTTATACCTGCGTCTTTTAACCGACTTCAAAAAAAGGAGGAGGTTCAATCCGACTGCTTTTTATGTTTGTTGCGTATAA
The DNA here is from genome assembly GCA_002382865.2 of Heliothis virescens. Classification (NCBI taxonomy): domain Eukaryota; kingdom Metazoa; phylum Arthropoda; class Insecta; order Lepidoptera; family Noctuidae; genus Heliothis; species Heliothis virescens. The sequence goes on from NWSH02000517.1 coordinate 15,701,361, forward strand.
CTTTTAATAAAACTATCTAACAAATGTTTGTTTAATTTGTCTTAACCTATTGTGACAACCCTACCAAAATAGGTAACAATTTTGCACGTTCTTAAGAAGCTTAGTCTCTGTTCCGTTTTTCTACTCATGTGGCCCGGAGTTGGAAGTTGGTGATTGATACACCCGTGCATCGGAGAGCACGTTAATGTCGGTCCTGCGCCTGATCTCTCTCAGGTCGTGTCGGATTGCCGTCCCATCGGGTTATGAGAGTGAGGGAATAGGGAGTGCACCTGTATCTGCGCAAATGCTTGTGCACTATAATATGTCCTGCGCAGCTGGCTGATCTCCTTATATGAGAACAGCCGCCGTGGCCGATAATCGGCTAGGAGGCCATCATTTACAAGTAATTATTTCTTCCACAGCTAGGCGTTGCAGTCGGGTTCGTGCTGCCTCCGATGCTGGTCGGCGCCTCGGGCACCATCCCTGAGATAGCGGCTGATCTGCGGCTCATGTTCTATCTCATCGCCGGGTTCACTAGCGTGCTCTTTGTCTTCATACTACTGTGTAAGTACGAGCTATGTAGGAGGTTTCATCCTCCTTTAGGTATACTAGGACTAGGTACAATGTGCAATCAATTTGGCAAATTAAAATTAAGTAATAAGTACCTATGCTTTTTTGTTTGATCCATAAATTATCTTATCGATGTTAGTCAAATCAGTCACGTCCAATGCAGACGGATTCCTTATATAGGATAAGGTATTCTTTATATATAATAAGCTTAGACTTCAATAAGATGAGATTAAGCATTTAGTACCTACCTATAAATTTGGAAAGACTGCCTTGTGGAATTTTAAGGAAACTTTCACAAAGCAATGCAGAGTCTGAAACTTGGTGGTACTGTACCCCGGGGAGAAAATATCGCGGTCCTACGCCTGATCTCTCACTGGTCGATCTTCTATCCATCTCAAAACTATAACGAGTCAATTTCTTAAAACCAGACGATCAATTTGAAAACAACTCTTAAAATTCCGGCAACTCACTATCATTTATCTTTTCATCTCCCTCAATATTCAAGCTCCGCATTAACATCAAAGTAGTCTAAAGTTCTTAACGCTCACTAAGTGATCCCATTTAAAGTTGGCTAATATTACTATAACTCATGAACGGTGACAGTTTGCAGCGTGTACGAGTTACTTTGAACGCTAACTGAACCAATTTCCTCTGCTAACTTCTATAGCTGACACCGGATAACTTCCACCTGATGCACTGATGCTTATGCGTTTAATTCCTCTAACAACGATAACTTTGTAACTTTTAATTAAAAGGTTCACTTTTACAAAGAAGGATAAAGTGGATTTCGCTATAAGGAAAACTTAATCAAAGTCGTCCATCGTTAAGAAGTAATTAAGGAAAATCCTGAGTAATGGGGCGCCTTAGTATTGTTAGTTTGCGGTTTCCCTTTGATTGCTATTTAACAGAAGAAATAGATGTGTTGCGTCAAATTGAATCTCTGAATTAGCAACAAGATTACAAGACTATTATAGTGCGTTTGAATCCAGTCACTGTCATGCACTTGATTTATAGCTAATACAGTCATTGCGAAGAATTATCTACACAAACCCAAGAAACGATTACTTCTTGAGAAGTCAAGTTTGGAGGAGTTCTGGTAACAATACACTAAGTATCTCCTCGTATTCCAGTCTTCAAAGCCGCGCCCCCAACACCGCCGTCAGCTGCCGCCGACCTCGGCAACAGCCTGGACTCGAACTTCCTCCTGTCTCTGAAGAAGCTCATCACCAACCGCAACTATGTCCTGCTCCTCATCTCGTACGGACTCAACGTGGGAACCTTCTACGCCATCTCCACCCTGCTCAATCAAGTCATTCTTACTTACTATCCGGTAAGATCTTAACTTATATATCTGTGATAGAAACTGATCTCTCTACAAAAAGTTGGCTTATGGTTCAATATTTTAAATTAGAATTGGTGTTGTTTGATTTGTTGGACAAACTTTTTACACCAATCATAACTTTTGCGGTATTAGGTACTCAATTTTGTAAAAAAGTTAAATCTCGCAAAATTTTCCATCAGACGATTCCCTTGGGCGGGTGCGGTGCCCATGTTATAATCCACCTTTTCTCGTAGAATATTTGTGTATCCCGTGCCACATCATATTTAAAACTCGCCTATTGCCGAAAACACCCGCAGCCAACTCACGAGATTAAAAAGCTATAGTAGCGTCAGATTCAGTCTCCAAATTTCTGGCTTAAACTTTATTCCTCTTTCTTTGATTCCAGGGTGCCAACATAGACGCGGGTCGCATCGGCCTGGTGATCGTAGTGGCCGGCATGGCAGGCTCCGTGGTCTGCGGCCTCATCCTCGACAAGACGCACCGCTTCAAGGAGACCACGCTCTCGGTGTACGCCGCCTCGGTTGTGGGCATGCTCATCTTCACCTTCACTTTGGACTGCGGTTATATCTCTGTCGTGTATTTGAGCAGTATATTGCTTGGGTAAGTTTATAATTGACGTTTTGAAGACCTGTATGATACCTGTTGGCAATATAGATTATATATTATGAAATACTTCCCTTACTTTAGAATATTCTGAGCTGTAAAGGAGGTTAAGTTCGCCTGTGAATAGTGAACATGGAAGTTTAAGGAATCAATTCTTTCATTTACAGGTTCTTCATGACCGGATACTTGCCAGTTGGATTCGAGTTCGCTTCAGAAGTAACGTATCCTGAACCAGAGGGCACCACATCAGGAATCTTGAATGCCGTAGTTCAGGTAAGAACGACACAATAAATGTCGACCACAACCCCGTAGTTATAAAGACAGACAGACGATAATGTGTTTTGGATCTGCTTTTAATATTAACATTGTATCTACTTTTCCAGATATTCGGCATAGTAACGACCCTCCTGTATGAGTGGATGCTGGGTACCGTGGGAGATCGCTGGTCGAACCTCACACTGTGCGGGCTGCTGGCATTCGGCACGGCCATCACTGCCGCCATACGCTCCGACCTCCGTCGACAAGCCGCGCAGAACAACGCCAAGGAGTAATGGACTGTGACGTCACATGCTCTGTTCTAATAGTATTTTTAAATCAATGCAATCGTATGAAGGTTTTAGTCAGGGAGACGACGTAACGGTCTATTAAATTTTGATCGATGTTGAATTTTCGTTGTGGGGTGTTGTAACTGCGATCTGTGACTACATGCAAAGTATAGCAGAAGATGATAATTAACATTTTATTTGATTATTTTCTGATATTCTTAACGTTAGAAAAAACTTTGCGGAGTCGATAATTATTTTGTGGACTAATTTTGAGGCACCCCTTTTCACTACCTTGTCTCGAATTTATAAAACCTGTAAATGCGAAAGGTGCCTCGACTTGAGGCTAAGATGCCTCGTGAACTCTTTCACTACCCGAGGAAGAAACGACGTAGGTTCTAGATTTTAACGTAGAGCTAGAAACTTTGAAATCACGACAATAATTGTGTGACTGTAACTATATACGGTAGTTTTTGCCACAAACTAGAATAAATGGAGATGTATTCACTTGTCTATGGATGTAGTAGTTTGATGGAGTATTTACGAAAAATAAAATTTTGGATGGAAATTATCGACAAATATTTTAAATACATGATGTTATTGTCGTAGCTGATTAATACCTATTTTAATTCTCTAGGAGAGTCTTTGATATAGAAGACTTATATTTTATAAAAAAATAACGGAAGCGTCTTTGCTTGTTAAAAAAGTGTGGGTGGTATTATAGTGCATATTAATGAGTTCAGGATTTATCTCATCTTATTGGTGTTAGAAAAAACATATTTGGAATTATGTATTTGCAAATGGCAATATAAATAAGCTATATTATGATAGAAATTAGATCTAGGTTCTCAAAAAATTGTGGATATCTGATACGATCGAAAAAAAATATGAGTAAGGCAACTACGTTTTTGGAAATAAATTAAACCTGTCTTAGATCTCTAATAATATTTCAACTAAAAGTATCAATGCGCCTAAACGATAGACGTTCGCAGAGAACGTACCTAGCAATTCGATAGCATTCTCATTTCGATCAAAGTGAGTTTATGCCCAAAGAACTATTTAAAAAAAACTTTCGGCCTAAAAGGTCAGATAATAAATATTTATTATGCATTTAGAACTGTAGATTAATATAAATATAAATAAATAATTTAACTTAGTACGTATTTATATTAGCAAAGTTGTTGGCAGTTAGAACAAGCAGAGCTTGACACCCGAGGCACTGTCTGTAGATATTCCCTATAATTTATTTGTGATTCTGAATCCTATTGATATTGTGATCTAGAAAGGTTTTATTTACGGCTTCTATTGTGTAATCTCTTCGTATTAAAATTAATATTAGAAATTGTATAGACGAAAATGTGGGTTAGAATGCAAGTAAACTTCGTCGTGAAATGAGGGTAGAAACACTTTAAGTTGTATAGTAGTTGCTGGAGGCAGATGACAATATAAATGAAAAATAATTACTTACACAAATTATCGAAAGTCTAAGGAGAAACCAAGCCAATAGTGTATGGTGCCAAAATATTTCAGTTGAAAATATATTTACGACCAATCTGATAAAGAGGAAGGCAATTTTGAATAAGCAATTTTCAATTTGCAATATTAATAAATGCCTCATTTCGATCTGAGGCATAACGTACCTATTGCTGGAGCAAGTTGCCAGCTCAAACAAGGCTGCCTCAGTTTGAGTCTTATAGCCATGCTTTATTTATTTATTATAGCATAAAGGTAATAAAATATTTAAGCTAAGTCCCACAAACCGTTTAACTTCATACGAGTTTACTTGCATTATATTCCTAAATATGAATGTGTACGTATGCGTGCCAATACATTATGTGTACCTAATGTAGGTAATTGTACGTGATATCAATGTGATTATGTTGTGAGTTACCCAGTATTAATTAATTTAATTAATTGTGTAATTATTGTAAAAGATCCTTTTATACCTATGAATTATTTTAGACTAAGCTGTGCTATGTTTATTTATAATTTTAGACAAATTATGTGGACGTTATTTCAGTAGAACCATAAATACATTTTAGAAAAACAAAGCTTCTAAGCATCGCAGATTGTCGTGTAAAAAAATATTTTATATTTACTTACGCATAAAAAACTTGCAAAAAAAATAGTTAGGAAGATTTTAGATAAAGTGCAAGAAGTGTCATTATTTTGTAGAGTTTTTGCGTGAGTTTATGTTTTATTTTGCTTAACTTTACATTTCTCAAATACTTACTTACAAAATGTTTTATTCCTATTTCTAACATTAATGAGGCATATAATGCAAGAGCCTTGTGGCTGCGGTACGTCAACCGTGCGGCATCGCGTCGGTAACGCAATTTCTCGACAAGCCGCTTGATTACCCCACCGCGCGTGTGGTATAAAAGCAGCTGAGCGTTCGTAGTTCACCGTTGCCCCTGGCTGCAGGCCTTAAATTCTAGGCATCCACAGGGAACGACCGGTTAAGCAGTAGGTACACGGCCTCCTAGGCTGAACTGCGAGATGCCATACCTAAAAAAAAAAGTAGTTTGCCGGACAGCAAATTAAAAGCACCGTGACGCACGGTAGAAATCAATTTTTGAAAGATAAACATTGGTACCGCTTGATATTTGCTCCGACGTTTACATAAACAGCTAAAAAGCAATATTTTTGAAAAAAAATACCTAATACTTAGGAGATAGTTTAGACTTTGCTTCTTATGCTTCAAATTTTACTGTCATTCCAATAGATTTAGTTAAGTATTAATTTGTAATTAGATACTTACCTTAGAATTAGGTACTTACCTAATCTATGTGTTAAAATGTTAAATAATTGTTTAATAAAACCTGTTGATGGATCATTTATTTTATTTATACTTTTGAACCAACCTCTATCATCTAACACGACGAGAAAAGAACCCGAAGAAAGATATTTATAAGACACGGCGCATTGATGGTAGAGTTTAGTCAGTGGTTGGTTAGTTATAAAAATTCTAACAAGATTTTAGAACATGAACACCAATGATTTGGGTATCAACCATTGACTTGTTGATGGTATCAACATCATTGGCTAAGGACGGTGAGTATTTTCAAGCATAAGCTGTAAACCTCTTAATTTCAGTGTGTCTTAAAAATTTTCAACCGTTTTTGCGTCATTAGGATATACCTAAGAAAATGCGAAATGAAAAGATGTAGCGTTGGTAGGCTACTTAAACAGAAACCACTGCACTTTACTTCAAATAAAAGTTTATTGAAACCAAAGAACAAACATTATAAACTGAAATAAAGTAAGCTAGTTGAACAACAACCATAAGAAAGCTACAATAAGACCCGTTTTACAATATGGCGAGCGCGCAAAACTGCGGCTCCGCTCAACGAAACTCGATTCATACTGCACGCGTCGCGCTCGCGTCTCTCGCGCTCCCGACACGCGCCCTCTAGTGGCGCGGTAGATAACTACTACGAGGTTGGCACTAGTTATGAAGCATACAGCCACACGCTATACACTCCCCCTCGAGCTCATGAGAACGTCCCCGCTCATGAACTCGCACAAAAGAAACACTACATACAGGACAAACATGTTTTCGAGGACGTCCTCTCTGCCGCTTCTGAACTACGGGACGAGGAGGCGTACTGTCCCTGGCATGAAAACGAGTTAGTTCCGATACGTGAAACTTGCCTAAAACTTCCTCAGGTGAATCTAAATTAGCTATAAGATACGCTGTAGGGCTAACTCTTTTCACAACAACGTAAGGACCATCTCTCTTAGGAACAAACTTAGCTGTAATGTTCTTTGCTGCGTTGCTGAGAACATGCGACTTCAAGAGTACCTGATCACCCACCTCGAAGACCTCCGCAGGCCTTTTGGATTTATCGGCACATTCCTTACGTCGATCCTGTTGTGCTTCGACCCTTTCACGAACAGCGATAAAAGAATTCACGAAATTTTTCAAATACGGTGTAATCTGAGGAACAAAATTATCCTTACTAAGAACAGACCTAATGTCATGGTGCATCTCGACAGGCGAACGAAGCTCCCTAGCGAACATAAGGTATGCGGGGGTTACTCCAGTAGTACCACACACTGCCGAATTCATGGCGAACCTTATCGCGGGAAGATGCCGAGGCCACGAAGAATGTTCAGTTTCAACTAAACGTGACAAATGAAACTTCAAGTCTCTGTTCTTACGCTCAGCTGGATTAGCTGACGGATGGTATAACGGTAACAACTCTTGACCAATACCTAAAACGAACATACATTGCTGCATTACCGCAGAAACAAACTGAACGCCATTGTCAGAAACAATGCGTCTAGGCAGTCCATAACGGAGGAAATATTCTTCAATCAACGTACGAGCACACGCTTCAGAGGTCGCCTCTTTCAAAGCGTAAAGCTCGGTCCAACGAGTCGCAGTGTCTTCGACCAACAATATCCACTTTTCGCCGTTATCTCCCGCAGGAAGTGGGCCAAACAAGTCTACGGCTAACACTTCTCCTCTTTGATTCAGAACAGGAGTTTGTAACAAACCGGACGGCTTTGTGTTTGAAGACTTATAACGTTGACAGGCAGCACAGCTCTTCACATACTCAGTTATGGCTCGGTGCATACCTGGGAAATAAAAACTTTTTGCGACCTTGCTATAGGTCCTATCAACTCCGTGATGACCAGCAATATCAAAATCATGACATTCTTTTAAAATTTCAGGACGCAGAGAAGCCGGCACGACCAATTGCGGCTCTTCACTATCTACATCCGGATTATACCTATACAATACGCCTTGCTGCATAAAATAA
>NWSH02000517.1:15722679-15772395 GCA_002382865.2 Heliothis virescens
CATGATAAAGACAAACTCGATAGACTTATATATATGTTATCACAACCACTATAACAGATCATTACTCGTCTGCTTGTCAATAGCAAAGAATATCGGAGTATTATAAAATCAAACTAACATCCACATCAACTACCAAAAGCTAATTGACGAATTAAAAAAATCCGATTTCAGCGCTGTATTAATTCTAGTGACGTTAACGCTGCACTAAAAATCCTTATTGATATTATAACATTAGCTATTAAAAACAACTCTATAAATAAAAAGAGTCACTCATCGAATGAAAATTATCAAGCCTTGGATCACACCTGGACTGTTACGATGATAAGCATAGAGACAAGCTACATCTTAGAGCTCGAAAAAATCCAGACAATTTAGAAATAAAACTAATCTATACAAGGTATAGAAAATTTTGCAAAAATTTACTCTTTAAAGTTAAATGCGCATATGAAAATACAGAATTTACTAAATCAAAAAACAACACAAAAAAAAACCTGGAAATTAATTAAAACAATAACCGGACTAGCCAACTAAAGAAAAAAATGAGGGTCTATTAGAAATGCCCAAAATCCACGTGACTCAGTTGACGTAGTAAATAACTTTTTTGCATCCGTTGGCCAGAACTTGTCTGAAAAAATTCCAGATACGGAATAAAGAAACACCCGACAAGCAATGACTCAACAAGTTTCAAATTCTTTTGTTCTACTTGACACAGACGAAGAAGAAGTCTGCTCAATAATCTTAATCTAAAAGATGACTGTGCTGGGTTTTGACGGCATATCAAATAGTTTAATAAAACGGCCCGCGAAATTATTACTCCAGCTATTACATATATTTGTAACCTTAGCTTCAAAACTGGCATTTTCCCTGACCATTTTAAAATAGCACTTATTCACCCTATCTTTAAGCAGGAAATAGAGACAGTGTCAATAACTACAGGCCAATATCATACTCCCAGTATTCAAAAATAATAGAAAAACTTATAAACAAAAAGATTAACAAAATTATCTAACAACATTCCAACCTTATATCTAGTAACCAATACGGATTCATAGCTGGTCGATCAACGAGGATGCACTTAGAAGCTCACTGAAGCAATAGTTTTAAAAACATAGATAACAAATCAAAATGCATTGGAGTATTCCATAGATCTAGCAAAAGCATTTGACACTATCGCTATTCTCGATCCTTCTAACAAAGCTACAGACATAGTTTAGAATAAAACAGATATAGATATTCTTGTAAGTTATTTATCTTCAAGAACACAGAGGGTTAAAATAGGATCAGTTATAAGCAGTGACGCAAAAATACTTATGCGTACACAGGAAGTATACTTGGCCCACATTATTTTATAATATTATTAATCATTTGTGCGACATGAACTTCTTAAACAAAATCAGTAACTTTCGCAGATGACACAGCAGCTATATTTATGGAAAAATTGGGACAAACCACAAAAATTGCAGAAAATGGTCTCAAAGAGATACTCCGTTGCTTAACAATAACAAACTTACCTTAATCTTACCAAAACCACAAATACATAACCTTTCCATCACAACCCCAGGACTGCCAGCTAGAGATCAATTTCAAATTAAAGCACATACAGTACAAATACTGAACCCAACCTATGTAACTGTAGTTACTGGATAGAGTTTCCGAAATCAAATATCTCGGAGTTTGGTTAGACGAAAATCTTAACTGGCACAAACACATTGAACTCTGTCCAACAGAGCTAGAAAAATTATGCCCATATTTAAAAAATTAAGACACATTTAGAGATCCGAGTATATTAAAAATGATTTATATTCACTATGCCAGTCTATTCTATCTTACTGTCTATCAGTATGGGGAGGTCACATAAAACATTTGTTATTAAACTTGAAAGAGCACAGAGAGGTGCTCTTAAAACTTACATCTAAACCAGGTTATATCCCACCGCAAATCTGTACAAAGAGCTTAAAGTCCTCACCATTCGTCCAATTATATATACTGCGTAATCTAATATATGCACATACAGCCTTCTACATAACAGTCCCACTGAAAACAATACTAGACGTAAGGACTTAGTCTTCAAAGCAATAACGCACAACACCAGTTTAGCCAAAAGACACCCATATATGCCGCTCCCTATATTTACAACAAAATAAGTAAAACAATTACTCTCAAAAGCCTCTCGCCTCTTAGACTAAAAAAAGCAATTAAAATTATCTAAAAATTAAATTACTTTGAAACTGAACACTAATTTCATAATATTACAATAACATTTCACTATTGAAAACTAAAATATTTCCACGTAGACACACACACAACACACACACACACGCACACACACAACGCACAACACACACACGCACACACACCACACACACACACACACAACACACACACACAACACCACACACACACACACACACACACATACCCTCATACACGAACACACACATACATACACGCCAACCAATTAACTCATCACATAAATGATCTCATTTGTCTCTTTATATCTTATTATTCTAAAGATTACTTGATGAAGTCTTTAACTTTATTTTATTTTTCTATATTCATTCTAGTATAAAGACGTAATAATTAGGATAAAAAGTAGAAATGTACGTAGACTCAAATAATTAATGTACTTTACTTATAGCACAGGCTTATTTACCTAGTTTAAGTTACAGTGTATCTTAATTGTAATTGCAACAAAGCTGAACAATAAACGTTTTATATATATTATTATTTATTTATATGATACTACATTCCTTGTCCCTTGTGAAGTCACTGCTATGCATGAGCATCGAATCACAAGAATTCATGAATGCATGATTTGGCATCGGTGCGCTCTGGATCACAACCGACAGTTGATTCCGTCGGTTATAGACTCACGCCCATTGAGTAATATTCAATTCAATCAATTCATTTATTTATTTGCAGAATACGGGTGAGTTAACAAAGATGTTGTACAGGTATATATGAAGCCCTAATCAGGCTTACGCCATGCAATTAAAATACAAATTAATACAGACCAATTAACACAGTATCATGCAAATTATATCGAAAAAAAATAGTCCATACAATAGCGATCAATGTCAAAACTTACAATCAAAATTTCATTAAAATATCTATACATTCAGTCATAATCTTTACACTAGGAAAAAATACAATATAATACAATGTCAAAGGACGGAAATAGTCACAAGAAAATTAAATGTCAATTAATAATTTAGTCACATAAGCAATGTAAAATAAATAAAATAAAATTTGCATTCAGACCAACAGGTTTATAAGGGTCATCAAGAAATTCCCTACGAATAATATGTATTGTCTAAAGCATTTCTTAATGTGATTTTTAAAAATATATATTATTTGTAAATTTTGAGAAGGGAGTTAGGTAGTGATGACACTCTAGATCATGCAAAAAAAACACTATTATTCAAGAAGACTTAGTTCTATAGAAATAAAGCTATTTAAATTCGTGCCTTCTTGCTTTTAGTTAACAAAAAGCTTACTGTTAATTTCTGCACCAACCAACATAATCCATAATCCAATATGTATAGAACAGCGTAGTGTTTAAACTTTATATTTAGGAATATTGGTCTACAGCAGCTCCTCTCTTTTACGTGATCTAAGCAGTTTTGTGCTCTTGTAGCAATTAGGTGGCCTGGTAAAAGACCATGTGATGCCATCAGATTAAGGTATTCGTGAGATCGTGTATCATTATCGTATTCCTTAATACTAATGTTTATATCCCCAACAAATATTATTGTTGCAAAAGCTGAGAGTGATTTTAGTAGGGTATCGGTTGAAGCAAGAAACTTGTCGATGTTGTAGGTGGGGGGCCGGTATACTGCAATAATAGCTACATCAGCTTTTACTTTAATAATCAAGCAATTGGCATCTTCTAGAACGTATTCATATGTTAAGGCATGGAGACAATTTTTAATATAAACAACTAAACCTTCGTTTTGAGTTTTATGACAAGTGGTAGATACGAATGTATAGTTATTGATTTCCGGTAAATTAGTAGTGTTTTTTAACCAGCATTCCGATAGAACTATAATATCGAACTGTATTTCAAGTTGTGCAAGCAGGATTTCTAGCTGGGAAAAGTTACAAGCAATGCTTCTGATATTTTGAGTAATTATATTCAAGTTATTAGACATAGAGCTCAAATTTATTTTTGCCTGGTCAGTATCGCATATTTTTGATTTAGCAGTTACTAAATTGTCTAATTCGTTTGCTATCTCGTTACTACAATCCATTGACAAATAATAATATGATTGTTGCACCACAGTAGGGAGCTATATTTTTTAACGTTTTGTACCTGATACTGGCAATAGAGTATAATATGAACACTAAATTTAAAAATAATGACATGTGTTGTGTGTCGAAGTGTATATGTTTTATGTATGTGTGTATATTGTGAATATGTGTGTGTAAGTGTGTTTGGGGCATGGAGGAGTAACAAATTGTTTTATGTTTTTGAACAACATTGAGTAAGATAGTTATTATTAAATTATATAAAATAAAAACTAGAATTAAACATCTTATAAAATAAACATGGCACAGTAAGAATCTAATAATAAAATAATTGCTTTTTGTAGTAGTTGTTTGTACTAGTCATTTATTATTCTTTAGAGATTCCAATTGGTTCTCAGATTTTATAATGATGTGTGGGTCGCCTTCCTTTTTTCGTAGGTATATTTTACCATTCGCTGTCCATGCAAATGCATATTTTTCGCTTTTTGCAAATTCTCGAGTTAAGTAGTAGAGCTTCTTGGTTTTAAAGGTGAGGTGTTCGGATACAAACAGAGGTTTGGGTTCATACTTGTCATCAATGCATGAGGCATTTAATGATTTCGGCTTGTGTTTTAAGTTATAGTCTTTAACTGCTTTAATAATATTAGATTTAGTCATAGGCGTGGATACATCCACGACCACTACTGAGTTCTGCTTTGTTTTGTTCGTAATTCTATAGATATCTTTAACTTGATTTTGTTCTAAGTTGGAATTAACTGTCTGGATGCTGGGAAAGCATAATTGATTTGTCCCATGATATTTAAAAAAAGCATGAAATGGAATTGTAAACATCGTTATCTGCAAGATAAATTACTATAGTCGCAACTTGTTTTGATAATAAAAACAGTGTTCTCATAAATTTAAAAATGTGCATACGACTCTTCATATTTGTAAACAGTACAACTAAAATGTGATTCACACGTAGTTTTTCATAGTTTTTCTTCTATTTGTGTGAACTTACAAAAACAACAAATACATAAGTATGATATAATATTCTATGATATAATATAAGTATGATATAATATAAGTATGANACCCGTTCTATCCCCTTATGTATCCCACTTTGTTTATACTAGGAATGGTAGGATATAGCGAGCTGAGAGTCAGGAGGGAACTGGCACTTATATCGTATGTGTTCAAAGTGCTAAGAGGTGTAATACACAACACCGATATCCTGGAGCAAGTGGGCATGTGTGTCCCGGACAGGTACGTGTGGCGGCGACACCGGCCACCGCTGCTGGCGGTGCCGCGGGCGCGCACTAACCTGCTCGGAGAGGCACCGCTGACGCGCGCACTCCGCACCATGAACCTTATAGCCAACCAAGTTGACCTATTTTGTTGCTCACTGAGCGAGTTTGAGAAAACCGCAGTATGGATTATTAGTTATAAAACATAGAATAAGTTTATTGTAAGTTACAAAGCGAAATTGTTTTTATAATAAATGTTATTATATGTATAGATATAATTTTAAGAATATTATGTATATATAGAATTAAGTTACACTATCGAATTAGATGTAATCTGTAATGGTAGTGTAAGAGAGGAAAATAAATAAATAAATAAATAAATAAAAATAAATAAATTCCTACAATCGCGGAAAATAAGCAATTTATTTCACACATAATTTATTCAATTCATAAACTAAGCGTTATAATGCAGTATGCGTTTTGCAAATAACTGAGAGCTGCAGTAATATCGCTGCCAAGAACTATGGTTTGTCATAGAAGCTGTATTTCTATTAACAAAACACTTAAAACTATTTCTTTAAGAATTCGTCACGTTTTCCATGGAAAGTTTCACTGTAACTACAGTTGTGTAAATAGGTCCAGTACTTCAACTTGCTTTAGTTCAATTGAGCACATTGTTTAGTAAAGTTAAGGCAGCAAAAAGATTGTTTAGTCAACGTAAAATTATTTTTATAGTTTTTTTTTACTAGCCTTTTTATCGTCCCACTGCTGGGCACAGGCCTCCTCTCACACGGAGAAGAATTGAGCATTAATCTTTATAGTTTTAAATTTTTATAGTTACTTTCACGCAAAGAAGGTGTTTATAATTTTGTGATATAAGATCTAGTAAAGTTATTCATTACGTACATATCTTAGAGCAATACAATAAATTGGCATAGAATTTTCGTACAAACGTTATGGGTGTCGCTAAGAGCTAGGTTAACTTTTGTCAATGACACATATTTTTAGTTAACCCAGACAACTGCGCGAATATTGAACAAGAATGTCAATAGCATTGGCTTTTAAGTAGTTCTAATTAGGACAGTTAATTTTAGATTCTAAAAGATTTGGTATTACACAATTTGTACGCTGAAGGAAATACTAGATTCAAAACTTTATTTAGTTTTATCGCCAAACGAGCGAAAAAGCCCAGAAAGTTCTTCTTTGTGTACTCCTTGCAAAAGATTGGAAACCGGGAACATTTTTAATGTGTGACTTTCCTACGTTAAACATGAAAATGTGTGACCTTTGTAGAAGTTCTTTAACAATAAATAATAACCACCCAATTGAGAGTTTATGAGTTGAGAGCAAATCTGTTTGTTCAAACAATGTTTGAAGTGGTGTAATTTCAGAAAAGCTTAAAAATTTATCATCTTCTCATTCATTTAACGGTCTACCTGTAGTGTAGGCAGAGTACTGGTTTTACTAACCTAATAAAAGTTTTTATGAGCTATTGTATAGCCAATATTATTATTTTCTTTAGACACAGTAGCCATGATATTTTACGATGATGTTTGTTGTCTATAAATCACATTTTCAAATCACTTCTTTGGTGAAGTAGCAGCCAGTCTTACAAATCTGGTTTCTTGATTCTTTATTTTTTGACAGACTTCCCAAAAAGAAAGAGATTCCAATTCGACCGCGTCTATGTGTAATTAAAAAAACGACTACTCTATTCCTCTACTCTTATTCTACTTACACTGTGCTTATTGTAATCAATTATACAACTAATCAGCCGTACCTCCTAGCGACGCTCCCCCTACGCTATTAATGACTTACGAGTTTTATTTAGTAGCCTTTTCATCGTCCCACTGCTGGACACAGGCCTCCTCTCACATGGAGAAGGATTGAGCATTAATCACCACGCTTGCTCAATGTGGGCTGGTGATTTCAGACTTTATAGTCCAGGTTTCCCACCTTTTATTACACCTTTTATCAGACTCACCTTTTACAGATTATACTTAAAAAGTACATACAAACTTCGAAAAGTTGCATTGGTACTTGCCTGACCTGGAATCGAACCCACACATCATACTTGAGAGGTTGGTGCTTTACCCACTAGGCCACCACGACTTTACGAGTATTTATGAAAAATATTTTTTAATTTAGACGAGAACCCAATAACTGTATGTCATTTCAACCTCGCTCGTGGTCGCTTCGACTGCCAAACAAGTCAATCAATAAAACATGATCTGTAAGAACGCAATAAACGTTCTCGTTATCCACCGCTGTATCTTGAAGCTCATAAACCGTGAAACATAACAAATAGCAGTTCTTTAGTCTGGCAACGTTAGATATAATCAAGCCGTTCGTCTCAGTGTCGTCGTATCTATTAATTGTACGAAATCATCCACAGTTGGTCGTAAATAATGTTTTATCACATGCAGTAGGGTACGACGACAAATCTGCCGGCGACTGCCAAAGAGATCTTACAATGCATCGCTTATTTACAGATCGGCAATCTATTATTACACATCCGAAATAAGATCGCATCAATTATGGTAAAAATGGTCTCGTTTCTAAATCGAGATGCAGAATATTTAAAATATAATGACTCAACAAAACTACTGATGATTTATTAGAGATGACGTGTGTCCTGCAAAATAGATGAGACGCCATGCACCATGTTTTTAGGGTTGCATTGAAAGCAACTAACGACATAAGGAAGTTTAGAGAAACCTTGATCCTTTGTTCAAATGGAGAATCTTCTTCTCATAAAATAACAAATCTGTTCCAAACCATTTAAGTCAAATCCGAAGAGTCAGTTTAGTCAAGAAATCAGTCAATATTTCATATTTAGAACAAATAACTAAGTGACTGTAGCTTCAGTACTGATCAAGATGTACGTTAGTTCAACCAATATACACTAGGTGGCATGGATGATGATGAGTTAAAAATACTGCGCGTGAGTTCATGAACAGCGGCATCTAGTGTGAATTGTACAAACTATCAATGCGTTCAGAGAATCACACATTTTCAGTGCCTGAAGTTCAGTGAAATCTGGCAGTAGTCCAATGTGTTTTAGCCAGAGGGCGCTACGAAATGTTTCAGCCGAAAATGTTATTTTAAACTGGAAGAACTATTGGATTATTAAATGTTCCGGAAGAAAAAACGTTTTAAAATGCAACTACGATAATTTAACGCATAAAACTGATAGATTGCTAATCGCGAATAAGCTAGAATACTTATCTAAAACTGAAACATCCCATCTACAAAAATATCGTTGTACAGTGTGTTCCCTGTGAATATGCTCGTGAAATTATGCATTTAACATTCCTGAAACTTATCAGTAGGTATTGCAAATACATTAACATCAAACTAACTAAGATGTTTAAAGCCTTTCGAAATGTCAAGCAAGTTGCACGCTTTTAAGAAGTATGTCTTATTAAGAAGAACCTCAAGAAACTCCATCAAACCCTCTTTTCAAATAACAAGTGTTTGCTAAGTTTTCTTTCATTATATCCCCGAGAAAACTATACTATGCAACTTACAAAAGGTTTTGCATCCATCTACATACAGATGGCAGCAACATCGCACTTGCCAACCTAAATATTTATCACCAGCTGCATGCTGGTATGACGCAGCTGCATATGGCAGCTGCGTCATACCATGATCTAACTGGTTCGGTCAGCAACCCGCCTAACGAACTTAGAAAGACCTAATTTGATCAGGTTTTCTAAATAGCGTGTAATTGGTTTCTGGACTACGTGATGCGGGTCAGGTTCGGTCCGATGGAGTTTCCTTGGCAAGGAAGTTGCCCTCATTGTGTGTAGGTGCTCGTATTAGCACGTCAGTAATTGTTATTCGGCTAAAATGTATACGTCAATGATGAAAAAATTGTCTGTCCATCAGAATTCAGAACTACGGGTTTGATCTTAGGAACTACTGGTCCGAGTAGAAAAAATATTTGAGTGATAGAAAGCTTATTTATTGAGAAAACGCTAGTTTTTAATCGGGAGCATGGAGTAGTTATACACGGGAGGCCGTGAAACCGCTGGCAGAAGCTAGTAGAAGCATAGGTACAGCTTAACCTAATAACTATAAGAGCAGAATATTTTTATTGCTCCTGACAGACAGAAGACACATTGATTGATATGTTTCATGCCTCCACATAGCCAAGGCACATGTAGTCAATATTCGTACATTTAACTCAAGTGTAGATATTTCCTGCGTCTCCCAAGGGTTCTATTTTGAAGTGCAGTCTATTTTTGCGCGTACATTGTTGTGTCTTGTCAGACAGGTGACAGATGTCCGCGTAATTAGTTGCCGTTGTTACTATACTTTGTGTAAGATGTCTATATAGTAAGCTTTCGCTCAGAAATGGGTTTATAAAGTCCGAAAAGTATAGTCATAATTAGTATAATTATCTTACTTTTGCTGAAAAAATGGAAGTATTTTTCTTATTTGTTCCTTAATTCCAGGAGAAAAGGATCCACAAAAACGCAAGACAAATAAATCAAACTCAACTATTCATATAAACTGTATTAATTATTATATTGCGAGATTCTTTAACATTCTACAAAAAATATCCTCAACCTGGCTACTTGATGACTCAGTAGCTGGTCATGAGATTACTGGCCACAGAAGAATAGTCTCGATATAACTGTGACGACTATCACAATATCCACAGATACTTGCTGAAGCGCATTGATGGTCATCTACGAAGATCAGCTTCTACTTCTTCTTCAGCACTGTTACTGAGTAGGTGCTAACATCCAAATATTCCACGATCAAAATACTCCACTCACGGGATTTCCCAAACGACTGCCAAACTGCCATACTTCATACATCCGTTACTCAACCCAGCATGGATGTTTACCCTCATAAAGAACCACAATCTCAAGTCCATGCGCAGTACGTATGACTAACAGTGTGCCCAGACACCAGTGCGCCCGCGCCGTATAAAATGAACGTCGTAAACTGAAAAGCTACGCCACATTACAATAACATATCGCTACTATACCACTGATCGCACTTTCAAGCTCTATTAAATGTTATACGCGATCCGAAATTGAAATGGCTTGGTGGTTTTAAGAAAACTATCGTCGTCAAATACTTTTAACTAGCCTTTTCCCGTTGTTCCACCCGCGTCCCGAGGGAAATTCTTCTCGTACCGGGATAAAATATAGCCTATGTTAATCGGGGATACTGTAGCTTTCCAAAAGTGAAAGAATTTTTGAAATAGGTTCAGTAGTTTCGGATCCTTTAGGGGATAAAAAACTGTTTCCTCTTTTTTATAAAGTTAAGTATAGATAAACCTATTATAAACTAATACTGATTCAGTTAGGAATTTAGTTACTTGGTAGGAAAACGTAAAAATCTCATCAGAGCTTCATAGTATACAATTAAGATAAAAGAATGTTAAAGAAAGACAAATTATAGTCTCCAATAAAAGAAAGCGTCTTCGCATAAATCAATACGTTGACAAGGATGCTGTTTCGATCTATTTAAAAGTTCTTCAATTTTATTTCGGTATAATGACACATTCCAATGCCGATCTTATGTAACAACCTAATAATTCGTATTATATTAAACGGTAGGCCGTGACCGCCATTTCGTAAACTTTTGTCTATTTAATTCTAGTGTTCTTTTATTATTGAAATCTTCTTACTTATTTAAAACAGTACAATCTACTAATTTGCTTATTCAGCTTGCTTTCTCCTTAAAATACTTTACTATTGCCTAAAACGTTCAATCTGAAAAGACGTGGATAGATTTCGTACGGTTCTATTTAGTTTCCTAGAACAATTGCTGCTGATTAACCGTTTAACGATATTGAAGATTTCTTTCTCCGGCTCACGGCACTGATGCTTGCAGAGTCATCAAATTCAAGGTTAAATACAACTGAAAAGTCTTTCACAAAGCATCGAAGATCATATCAGGCAAAACAAATCGGTACATCTCACTACATTGATAAAAACAACATTTGGCAGAGTCCACGTGGAGTTCCCAGAAGTCCAGCTTGTCTGAACCACGGCCCTGAACCAGTTTCCGAACGAGACTGGACAACTGACGTCACGGAAAACTAGCGGGTACGAAGAAAGTTTGTTTGTTTGTGTTTTGTTGAAAAGATGGGGAAAATTAGTTTTTTCAGTTGGGAAAATAATCGGTGATGTTTTTAGTGCAGAAGACTAAGTGAATTTAAAGATAATTGCAAAGTTACAATAAACTTGCTTTTTGCTATCACAGCTAGCAAGATCGATTTGCAGATAGAGTCTTTGAAGAAATACAAGTATATCAGCCAGTTTCACGGGTTCCAGATAAAGTTCTTGGTTGCTATCTTACAGATAGTGCCATAGATATGTTTTTAATTTAGATCACTTTCCTGGGGCATCATCTGTCAGGTAGCTATGTATATCTGGAACATGTGAAAGAGGCCGTATGTGTTCCAAACCAAACAACGTTGACTTTATGTAAGAAAAGCTTACCTCCCAAATATCATATTATCCTAAAAAAAGATTTAGTGAAACAAGCAACTCCGATGCACTTCATACAGTTAACGAAAGCCAAAGTCAACCATGAACCCAGCAGTATAATTAGGTAAACTCATGTTTCGCAAGCGCCGCGGCGTGCCAACCCGCGGAGGGATCCACATTAATCAACGGGTTAATCGTCTCGTCGAAATAGCCGAACAAATGGGATTGTTAACAGTTAAGATTCATAGCGCCCAGGCCTATATATTATTTGTGGCTTTCTCGAACTACTGGTCTATTGGATTTTAGATTGCATAGAAACTCGGTTATTTTTCGATGAAATATTCTGATAGATTTTATAGACCTGCTACTACCAAAACGAAAAAATAATAGAATGGCATGCAACGAAGACGATAATATCAAAGGTGGATATGACATTGTATGCAAGTACCTATGGATAAGAAATGCGGATATAAGAGGGAGTTATCATGGTCGGTGGATGATGGATGGTCATTATATGAAAACCCTTCATTCACTTTAAACAATTAACACTGAATTTATTTCTTCAAGAATCAACCATAAAAATACGGAATTTGTATTTTATATACGAAATTGAGGTCTTTTAGCTTTGTAGTATTATGATTTACACCAGCTGAATGAAGACGTCAGAAATTACCCGGCAGCTTCAGCTAACTTAAATAAAGCTCCGTTTTCTTCGAAGAAAATTGTGGCCGTTAATTGATTCATATTCGTTTCTTTGTCATTTTATTACCTTTCTCAGATAACTAGGTCTCAAGAACCAAAGAAATAAAGAATCGCGACCATATATATTTCAGTGTCGTTTTAATAAACGTCCGCTAATTTGAACCGCCCAATAAATCAATCAGATGCTAAGGTAATTCGGGCAGTGTTTTTCGAGAAGCTCGCAATTAGTTTTATCTTTTTTAGGGTTCCGTACCCAAAGGGTAAAACGGGACCCTATTACTAAGACTTCGTTGTCTGTCTGTCTGTCTCCAGGCTGTATTTCATAAACCGTGATAGCTAGAAAGCTGAAATTTTCACAAAGTATGTATCTTCCTTGCCGCTATAACAACAAATACAAAAAATTACAATAAACGTGTGAAACCGCAAATTATAACTTTTTTTATTCATACATTTGTATGAAAAACAAAGTTATAATTTGCGGTTTATAAAAATGTTTGTATTTTGGCTAATTGTAGGTAACAGATACGTCCATTTTTCATAGATAATGGTACGGAACCCTTCATGCGCGAGTCCAACTCGCACTTGGCCGGTTTTTCTTTATATTGGCCTTAAAACAAGGTTTGCAAACAGGAGAACAAAATTTATTTGGAATATATTTTGCACAATAAATAATCGTGCGGTAAACAGTTTGGGGCGGCGTGCGGAGTGATATCCGAACCGGGATGCCACGCTTGCACCAAATGATTTCTTTATAAATACGTGTGTTATGCTCACGATGCGTCGTCTGTCCAATTGAAAGTGCTTTTTAACTTAACAATCTTGTGAAATCTATTAGAAGGTGTTTGTAGGTCCGATTGCTTGTCACTTGCTTTCAAATGTTATTCTACTCTTAGTAATTCTAGAATCATTAAGATTTCGTTAAATATTAGTCAGTTAGGTGGGTTACCTACGACTGGTGAATATGGAACATGAAGACTTCAATTTACGAACCACTTCAAAGTCCAAAAAGTGATCCCAACAAATTTTGATGTCTCCTTTAATCTTCAATCAGGAAGTACCAGTGGCTGTCAAAGCGTACCGCTTCCATAAATTAGTCCACCTTACAGCGAAGCACATTAACAACATTTGCACATATTTGTCACCCGGCTTTCCTTGTAACGTCCAAGAGTAAATTAATGCAGTGTGGTGTGAAGGGCCGCGTGAAGTATAGCCGCACTCACAAATTTACGAGCTTATAATTAGTTTGGAGGCGTCCCAATTCGATGCAGTGTTCGTAAATGCATCATGTTTGTTGTTATAAATTTATGCTTTGTGTGAAGCGCTGGCTGTTTTTGGCTGACTAGCATAATAATAACAGTTGTAAACTACCACCTACTTTCTCAAGCTCATTGTGACTTTCAGTGCTTTGGTCTGCATAGAATTTTAGTCGATAGGTATATAGGTTCTCAAACACTGCATGTTTTAAATAAGATCCCTTCGATCAAATCGCTTAAAACATTGGGTCATTTATTTCCAAGATTAGTAGCCTACTCCAACAAAATTGGAAAAAGACTAGGCAGATGATGAGTTCAAAATATAGAGTAGATAAGAGCTTATGTTGAAATGTTGCAAGAAATTCGTACAAATGATCTTGTTTTAAATGGTCGTCCTTCAGCCTATCCCATTTATCTGTCTAATTAGTTATTACTCGTCTCCAATTTTACCGACAATTTAGAAGCAATAATAATTGCTAACATAACTCAGTGTCTGAAGTGGGAGTCTGGCCAACTGTTCAATAGTATTGTGTTACGTTTGAACCTGAACTACAGCTAACCGTAGGTTATAAATATAAGAAATCTTGGCTATAGTCGATGGTTTTTTATTTTTTACTAATCGACGTCTTGACAGTGTTCTCAGCGTGGTCATATTGAAATGTTGCTTTGTTGTGAAAATTTGAAAGGTGTAGGCAGGAGTATCAACCGTTGTTTATGTAAACGGCCATAAGGCAAAAATATGTTTTGTCTTAGCATCTTCTTCTACCTATATTTTAAAATCACCTGAACGGCTAGACCGATTCTGATGTTTATTTCTTTGTTTTCGTTGTAGTTAGGAGAAGTTTTAGTTACCCAGAAAATTTTTAGTACTTGGGACGCGGCTGAAACCGCGGATAACAGAGAACCATTTGATAAAAGAAAATTCATTTAAAAAGTTTTTTTCCTACAAATTCAGAAGACTCATATTAAATTGCATAATATTACATACGTAAAAATTTCCAGAGCTGTTTGTAACTCCGGTGACAAGCATTACCCTCCTTTTTGCACCGTGGGAGTCAGCTGGAAAACAGCTCGGTAAATGAAACCATCTTTTATCGCATCGTTCGTAAAAGTCGATTGGGACTGTCGTTACTTTGCATTTGAGTGTTTTTCCAGGAATTAATTACCCAGATTTTTCCAGTCAGTGAATCTTACACCTCATCATCATACTCATCTCAGCCATAGGGCATCCAGTGCTGAAGCGGTGTGTATGTCCTAGGGCTGAAAGAAATCAATAGAGGAGGCCTATGTTCACATAAGCCTCCCTTATTAATTTCTAAATAACAGGGCGAAAGCGCCTCTTCCACCTGCATCATCATGTATATATATATTTTTTTTATCACTTTTTTATTTGTTTTTTATTTTGTATTTGTTACGTGTGTGTGCGATTGCGCGAAAATAAATTCGTTTTCTTTCTTTCTTTCATCTAGCAAATTAGGGTTTTCTCTACCTGCCTTTCTAATAAAACAAATCCCAGAGCAGTTAAACTACAAACATATGCATATCCCAAGAAGACATTTACAGCACTTTCACAAAGGTTTATAGCCGTTTAAATCTGTTGGTAGTGGACCGACTATTATTGTGCACTTTATAGTAACGGCGACAGATGAACAAACGAACATGTTTAAGTATTACTGTCTTGGAAGATCTCGCCGTATTTGTTTTGGAAAACAGTGGTAGTGAAAGGTTAATTCAAGGACCTATAATTATAAAGAGGAGACGCAATATTTACGGCCTATATATACGAGTATATAACTTTATCTGGAACCTGTGGTACTGGTCCTTAATTGTATAAAAGTATTAGCTTCTGGGCGATCGGGAATATAATAATACACATTCAATTTTGGAAAACTTTAAAGATCAAGTGAATAAATCAAATACTAATTGAGAATATCACTTTTACGAATTAACTTTCTGTTTCTACCACTCATACAAACTGTTATAGCACCGGAGGAGACTTCTTTAAGCTAGAAATA
Organism: Heliothis virescens; assembly: GCA_002382865.2. Taxonomy (NCBI): domain Eukaryota; kingdom Metazoa; phylum Arthropoda; class Insecta; order Lepidoptera; family Noctuidae; genus Heliothis; species Heliothis virescens. The sequence goes on from NWSH02000517.1 coordinate 15,738,579, forward strand.
TTTTTCCTCTACATTTGAAAATTCCTTTAAAAAATCCACTCAATACTCTCGACTTCTGCCAATAGCTGGCATACGTAAGCGCACAGCGGCGCCCGACACATCACTCCACGCGGTTGCTGATGCAACCGTTGTTTACCATATCGTTGTTACATACAATATGTCTGTTTGTGTGTTTATGGTGCCAGGCGCCCCACTGGCTGAACTACACACGTTTCCATAAATAGACAAGTACAGGCTGAGTTGTGAAACTTATAAGCATCATAATACTGGGCTATATTGTGATATGTTTTTCTTTTATAAACAACATGAAAATACTGGCTCTTTTCTGTTAATTAAAATAAGTTTTTCTTTTTCTATTATTACACGTTGTGTCACCATAGGTAAACAACCTATTTTACTGTTGTGTGAATTGTAAGTAGGTGCGTTCTCCGAGGAATTATATAACTAATATTTTGTAAAAATCCACGTTATCACTTCATCTTAGTTGTCGAGACAATTTCTAGTGAAACCAGGCCGGATCTAGCTTGACAAAATAATAAATTATGATTTTGAATTAACCTCAATAATATTACAGTATGAAAATAACATCATTTCGACGTATAAACAGACGAAGGAAAAGGAAAAGCATCCTGTAATATCTTAGAAATATAATAATCTTTGATCTAAATCACATTTCGTAACGTGTTCGATAACCTAAACATATCGACGGATTTCAAATGTTATTGTAACAAACGTATCACCAAACTGGTTCTCGTCTGTAATAAATAAATGTTCAACAAATGCACCACACAATGCGTTGGTAGAGACAGCTATATTTATCCCTATTCCCAATACTGGACTAAAAATAAATTACTTAGACAAAAGTTCTAGAAATAAGCACGAGAAGAAAAAAAATAGAAACGAAATTTTCCAAGAAAACTTTAAATATTCGCGCTAGTTTCGCGTCTGCATTTGTTCGCAACTAGGTCTCTTTGAATCCCATCCAATAAGATAGATACACCGCCCAAAGCTCTCAACTCTTTAATTTCGCTAACTCAAAACAATGTCTAGTTTTATTTAATGAGTTCTTTCATCTCGTGTTTGATCTAAATCATTGATCAAAACGACTCCGCAATTATATCGATGTTCTAAATCACGAAGTAATTTGGCTGTAAGATTTACTTCCATTGCTTATTTTTATGCTTTATCTGTGGACACTTAATGACAGACTGTCACATTTTCCCGCCTACGAGGTGACGGCTACTGGGGATTTCCTAACACTTGATGACTGTGACTATGTAATAAGGAAAAAGAAAGACTGCTCTTTTAGTTCAAAAATGTTAACTAGCTTATTGCCGGCCACGGCGGTTGTTCTCATATAAGGAGATCAGCCAGCTGCGCACGACATATTATAGTGCAAAAGCATTTGCGCAGACACAGGTGCACTCCCTATTCCCTCACTCTCATAACCCGATGGGATAACTAGACCAACGAGGCGGTTCTGGCCGGATATTGTTGTTATAAGCAATGCATTAAATATTGTATCAAAACACATCTCATACGTTAGAAAAAATAAGAAACAACACTTACCTAAATTCAGAATCGTAAAGAGAAAGAGGCAAAGACAATAAATCATAAATTTTATAGCACTCTCTTTGTTCCGTAAACAAATGGCTCAAATCAGAGAAATGAGGGTTTTATCTCAATCACCGTGTCCCCGGTAGATATAATTTAGTGCCAAAAATTGTGTTAATTCTTCTGTGAAGCTGGAGGTCGTAAACCGTTTCAGGGAAACTGTTGATGACACGGTGTCCATCATAGAAATACACGGGAAAATTGGATGACTCATCAAAATTGGGACTGCGGATGAAAAGTTGCCGTGTGAAAATTTCCCGGAAAATTTAACGCTTATTATTTGCAGGATTTTAAGAAATATTTGTTGAATTGTTTATACCTGTATAATGTTGAATTCATGACCACATGACATGAGTTTAACTTAAGGTATTTAAGGCATTGAACGCCATCGGTCCCAAACACAATAGAAAATCTATTGTTTGTCGGCGTTGCACGGCACTTGGCGTTCAACATGTTAATTGAACTAAGAAAACCCTCACTGTTTCCGTCAGGTTTGTTTAAACCTGTTTTATGAACAATTAGCTTCCGCCAGCGGTGTCACCCGCGTCCCGTGGAAACTACTGCGCGCACCCGGATAAAAAGTAGCCTTTATCCTTCCTCGATAAATGGGCTAACAAACACTGGGAGAATTTTTCAAATCGGACCAGTACTTCCTGAGATTAGCGCGTTCAAACAAACAAACAAACTCTTCAGCTTTATAATATTAGTATAGATTAAAGTTAAAGTTAAACTGAAATGTTCATGGCCTAAGTTTCATAAACTGAAATGATTATCAACCAAAACTGAGACAAGTTATAAAAATTATAAGAATTTGGAACAGTAAGAAATATTGGCACAACACCCTAAATTACATCACATTAATACAAAAAAAACGTTTTTCAGAAAAACTATTCTTTATCACACATTTTGTGGAAACAAAACGATATATTATTCTTCCCTTTATTGCTTCGCTGTGAGTCAAAACTATGAGTCAATGATGTCATTGGGGCAGTCATTTCGTGAGGTGAATAAGCACTTTTCTTTTTATTACGTGATTTTATATTTCGTTTCTCAAGTCTATTAAACTATTTTCCTTTAGATACCAATTTCTCGGAACTTTTAAATTTTATGGGTATCGAGCGATTAATATGCGTGTCTTCTTAGAAATGCTGTTATGTTAAAACCATCTAAACAACAACAAAACTCTTGATGTTATCGAACAGATTTGAAATTATTTTCACTTTAATTAACTAAACGTGTAATCTTTTCGTCTAAGCTGGGTTGCTCGATTTAACTTTAACTATGACTTGTTAAATAGCCGCCCTAGTGTCAAATCGCCAATTTGACCAATAGGCGGCCCTTTCATGGCTGATTAAAGTAAGATTATTGTTAAAGTTCAATCGAACAACCCAGCCTTAATGTGATGACAAGCAGTAAATCAAAGAAGTATCAAATAATTCTTCTAGATTGAACTTGATAGGTCCAGCAATGTCGTCTATTCTTGCGGCGTCACCTGACGTCCGGCGGAAGCGACGCGTGCGCAGGTGTCGCCTACTTCGAGCGCGACGTTTCCGCTTTCTCAATGGACGACAAATGGCCGACACTTCGCTTCGGGTTAAAATAATATTGAGTGAAATTTCAGATTCGCTCTTTGAAAGCTTTTGTTGAAGTATTTTAGCTAGGAGATAAAGGAGAAATAACATTTATTTTGTTGTTGTTATTCTAACTTTAAAGAAATTATTGAAAAAGAACATTTTTTTTCGCAATCAATAATATGAACATGATTCTTATAAAATTTACCAAAAGTTATTAAAATTTACTGGTAACTTTCGTTACCACATATATTTTTACGTAGTACCAACCGCCTGAAAGTATCAACGGTCATCCGTCATTAGCCAAGCATTAAACTAAAACGATATTATACAAACAAAAAAACATCACAAACACCTTTCATTCAGGTACTTGATCCCAAAACTCCTTTGTCTTACCACCAACCAAAGTACCCATCAATTACAATACATCGCTCTGATGACAGATTCACTCCCGGTGGCCATTAAGGTTGGTCCGACCTCACCCGTCCGCGAGCAGACCAAGGTGATCTGATCAAAGCATTCGATACGGTATGGTAGCTTTCAAATGGCTATCAATTAAGTTTAGCAGCTTGATATATTGCCTTTATTGCCAACTCTGGCCTTTGAGACTGAGTTTATCGATTCAGTGAAATATTAGGGTCGTTAGAGTTTCGAGCTTTTTTCGTTTTAACGGTTTAAATTTAGTGGAGATCTGAAAGTGATGATGAAGCAACAGGGTCTAGTTGTTGTATCGGGAGTTAATGTATGTTCAGCTCACTAAAACGAGATAGCAGATTAATGTAATCAACGTAAATATGACTTATGATGTTAGCCTGACAACCGCATCTCTTTACATATTCGTAGTTGCCAAAATCTCAAAATAAAAAAAATATCGACGTAGAAAAAATATGATGTTCAAACTGACTTAAAACCATCAGATTTATGTCGATATCTACAAAATCAATATTTGTTTTCAAACCACGATCTAACACAAACTGCACCTGACCCAATTACATACAATGTTTCTGTATTTATTTTCACAATACTCAAAATAAAATAAATTCAAGGTTCTACGTCAAAAGTTAGGTCACATAAATATAAACAGACTAGGCTAAGTAGTTGCCTAACACATGGTTAAGATGTAGGTAAATGTGGGATATTTGAAAAGATTTTGTAGTCTATTTTTATTGTCATAAATAAACTATTGTAAGCCAGAATACTTTGGAAAGCGGTTGTGAAAACAAAAAGGAAAGTTCATGCGCTTTCCCATCTTCGTAACACCCACTTTATCAATAAGGCAACAATTTCAATAACGCAACAACCCTCCAAAAATTAACAGAAGAAATCAATGCTTTCTAAGATAATTATTCTTGNTTTATTGCTTCGCTGTGAGTCAAAACTATGAGTCAATGATGTCATTGGGGCAGTCATTTCGTGAGGTGAATAAGCACTTTTCTTTTTATTACGTGATTTTATATTTCGTTTCTCAAGTCTATTAAACTATTTTCCTTTAGATACCAATTTCTCGGAACTTTTAAATTTTATGGGTATCGAGCGATTAATATGCGTGTCTTCTTAGAAATGCTGTTATGTTAAAACCATCTAAACAACAACAAAACTCTTGATGTTATCGAACAGATTTGAAATTATTTTCACTTTAATTAACTAAACGTGTAATCTTTTCGTCTAAGCTGGGTTGCTCGATTTAACTTTAACTATGACTTGTTAAATAGCCGCCCTAGTGTCAAATCGCCAATTTGACCAATAGGCGGCCCTTTCATGGCTGATTAAAGTAAGATTATTGTTAAAGTTCAATCGAACAACCCAGCCTTAATGTGATGACAAGCAGTAAATCAAAGAAGTATCAAATAATTCTTCTAGATTGAACTTGATAGGTCCAGCAATGTCGTCTATTCTTGCGGCGTCACCTGACGTCCGGCGGAAGCGACGCGTGCGCAGGTGTCGCCTACTTCGAGCGCGACGTTTCCGCTTTCTCAATGGACGACAAATGGCCGACACTTCGCTTCGGGTTAAAATAATATTGAGTGAAATTTCAGATTCGCTCTTTGAAAGCTTTTGTTGAAGTATTTTAGCTAGGAGATAAAGGAGAAATAACATTTATTTTGTTGTTGTTATTCTAACTTTAAAGAAATTATTGAAAAAGAACATTTTTTTTCGCAATCAATAATATGAACATGATTCTTATAAAATTTACCAAAAGTTATTAAAATTTACTGGTAACTTTCGTTACCACATATATTTTTACGTAGTACCAACCGCCTGAAAGTATCAACGGTCATCCGTCATTAGCCAAGCATTAAACTAAAACGATATTATACAAACAAAAAAACATCACAAACACCTTTCATTCAGGTACTTGATCCCAAAACTCCTTTGTCTTACCACCAACCAAAGTACCCATCAATTACAATACATCGCTCTGATGACAGATTCACTCCCGGTGGCCATTAAGGTTGGTCCGACCTCACCCGTCCGCGAGCAGACCAAGGTGATCTGATCAAAGCATTCGATACGGTATGGTAGCTTTCAAATGGCTATCAATTAAGTTTAGCAGCTTGATATATTGCCTTTATTGCCAACTCTGGCCTTTGAGACTGAGTTTATCGATTCAGTGAAATATTAGGGTCGTTAGAGTTTCGAGCTTTTTTCGTTTTAACGGTTTAAATTTAGTGGAGATCTGAAAGTGATGATGAAGCAACAGGGTCTAGTTGTTGTATCGGGAGTTAATGTATGTTCAGCTCACTAAAACGAGATAGCAGATTAATGTAATCAACGTAAATATGACTTATGATGTTAGCCTGACAACCGCATCTCTTTACATATTCGTAGTTGCCAAAATCTCAAAATAAAAAAAATATCGACGTAGAAAAAATATGATGTTCAAACTGACTTAAAACCATCAGATTTATGTCGATATCTACAAAATCAATATTTGTTTTCAAACCACGATCTAACACAAACTGCACCTGACCCAATTACATACAATGTTTCTGTATTTATTTTCACAATACTCAAAATAAAATAAATTCAAGGTTCTACGTCAAAAGTTAGGTCACATAAATATAAACAGACTAGGCTAAGTAGTTGCCTAACACATGGTTAAGATGTAGGTAAATGTGGGATATTTGAAAAGATTTTGTAGTCTATTTTTATTGTCATAAATAAACTATTGTAAGCCAGAATACTTTGGAAAGCGGTTGTGAAAACAAAAAGGAAAGTTCATGCGCTTTCCCATCTTCGTAACACCCACTTTATCAATAAGGCAACAATTTCAATAACGCAACAACCCTCCAAAAATTAACAGAAGAAATCAATGCTTTCTAAGATAATTATTCTTGTATAGTCCATTTATTTTATCATGAGTTCCCTGACAGTTCATAACTGATAGTTATAGTGATGTAACCTAACGAAACTTAATCGAATATTTTTTAATATCGAATCGGTTGGCAAAGAAAATGAAACCGGAACTGCGAATTTTTATATGGCCGCTACTCTACATCGATTTTTTGACCGATTCAGTAACTTGTGTCAATCTCTATTGACGCAAGTCACATTCCATTTCATGCATTTGACATTTACGACATTTTTTAAATCATATTTATTTTTTATTTATTGGCCATTCATATTTATAAAGTTCATTTAAAATATCAAGAAATAGAGTTTACTGGGTAATTAACAAAGAGACAATACTTAAAAATAACGTTGTTTTATTGGTTGATTTGTTATCGCTCTTAAGCAGTATGCGTGTGATGGAAAACTTAGATCTGTCAGGGAACTCATTATAACGCAAAAATACTATAGATACTTCCAACACATGCACTGACAGATTTTTGTTGACATAAACTTAAATACATCTAAAATATGGAGTGATATATGACCATGATGAAAGATCTAATTATTACAAACAAAGTCAAACGAAACTCACGTGCAGAAGCAAATAATGCGGATGTAGTTAATAATTAAATCAGGGCTGGAATAATTACAGATGCCTAATTAATTATAACGTAAACCATCACGATGGAAGCTTGGCACTGGATGATGAGAATCATGCGGATGGATCATGATCAGCTGATCTAGATCCCGTTATAGGTGTACGATTGTAGCCCAAGTATAAGAATGACAATTCTTCTAAAGAGATAGATGTTTACGAAAATGAAAAACATGACGGATGGGATTTGTCTACCTGCATCTAACAAACACCACAAAATAGATTTGAATACATAGATGTCTGTGTTTTAGTAAAGAATCGTAACAGACATTTTAAGTGAAGCAGTAACAGTAAACTACGATTTCAAACAGGTTATATTACTGTTGCAACATTTACTATTGCTTCCTTATGTTCGCTTACAACTTATTGACACGGCTCATCACTGAAATAGCTTTAGAAATAAGAACGTTCTCTTTATACAACGTTACAGTATTTATCAAACGTTAGCGAATTATATAAATTGTTCATTTCTCCTCGATTATATGAGAGCAGAAAAATTGCAAGCCATTTGTCAGACGTGCCATCGGAATTCGGTGTGAAATTGTATAGGATTGTGGATCCATATGTCGGGTGTCAACATTATTTTGCGACCCAATTTGCTAAACGGTTCGTATAATGGCCGCCCACGATGATTTTGTGATGCCCTTTTTAAATTAATAGATGATACAAGTGTTTTAGGTTGTGGTGTGATGTAAAAATAAGTGGTTATTCAATATTTTTTGGTTACTTAACGATACAATCTTGTTACACTCTGCCGTCAATATGCATATCATTAACAAGGCTACTATTAGTTAAATATGCTGGGTCAGGACAACTTTAGTATGAAGAAACCAAAACTAAGACAGATAAAAAGTCAGGTAAGAGTAAATATATTACTGAGACCACTCTAAAATAGTTTACTACAAACATTATTTGGCTAGAAAAAGTTTACCGGTTTTAAATAGTTCTGCTTTGTTTTCAAACAATTGCCGAACGTCTCAGAAGAGGCGTATGTTTTCAATAACCATTTGAACAGGAAACCGTATTATACGTTAATGTACCAAGGTGAGGTTAAAATAACTGATCTGTTATGAAATCAAGCTGGTATTCTAGAAATAGCATCCTTTGAATATGATTTGATTTTGATTGCTATTGATCTAGCAGAGTGGTGTCAATGCCATAGGGCTTGCGTGGGTTCATTTGATTGTACGATATTTGCTGGATCTAAAATAGACTTTAGGTATCCATTCGGTTTTAGTTTGTTTAAAAAGAGTGTCCATGGAGTTTCTTGCTGGTTCTTCTCCATGGAATCCACTTGTTTGAACGTGCAACTAGTCTGACTTTTCAAAAGAGCCTGCAAATGCCTATTTGAAAAAATAAACTTATGACTTTGACTTTTACGATAAGGTAACTAAGTTTTACTTTATGATTGATTTTGTTTTATTCAAAAATCGTATGATACAGCTGAATTTGGAAAAAAAATATCTTAATATTTGATAGTCCTCGATCAGTTTAAAAAAACATTTATTATAGGTATTAGAATAATGTATCGAAATGATGGAGTCGTGTACTTCACCCACATTATGTTGACAACTTTCTATTAATTTCTCAACAAAAATAAACAGTGGATGTGACCGCGTCCGCTCGCAATCACCGCGAAGGTCCGCGTTTAGATTGGAAAATTAAAAATAACCGTTTGTTGACGAGGTTAACAACTGACTGTCGTGACAAGCATGACAGTTAATGAGTTTTTGTGTAAACTCACTGAGAGTTTGTGCGAATGTCATCTCTTACGTGTTGATTGTTATTTTTATAACTTCATATTTATTGATGGTTAAAGGTCTTGTATAACAAACTATATATTTTTGCCAAGTTTTTAGCAACAGTGGTGTTTCTACCACAGGGTATTTTGTGATTTTTAATGAACAAAGCCAAAACTAACCTATTCAATTAGACGTTTCGTTGTTTGTAACGTGGAACTGTGTCATATATTTTGGCTTAAAGAATAAAATTCGTCTTTCTTTTGTTTATAAATAACCTGTAACCGGAACAAATATACGGCACACCGTCTGAGCCGAAGGTGCGAATCGATGCGCGGGCGCCTTAAGCTCCGCCACGAAGCTTTGCTACGTTAGTCGCCCTGCACACTCCGCTCAGAGCACACGCGCCCAACCGCGCACGCGAGTCTCCCGCCGTTACGATCGCGATTATCAAACAAAAATAAACTAAGCTTCAGGATATTTTATAAACAAATATGACCGCCTAAAAACATCAAGATGTCGTTCTGTAGAATAACAGGTCGCAGCAGAGGGCTGCCGAAGCCCAATTATTTTCCACTTTTGGCCCCTATCTCACCAGCTGACGCAAAACGATGCTGCAGGATTACGGGAAAATCGTATGGGCTGCCTTCACACCACTACATTCCAGTACTTCTAACTGCCCGCTCGTCGAAGGCAAAATGCAAAATAACAAACGTTTCTGGTGAATTGGGACCACATCACTACTCACCTGAGATTAATTACGGCAACAGAAAACATGAACTTCTCCCCGACTACAGATATATTTTCCCTGTACTTGATGGCTCTACTGAAGCGCAGAAAAGCTTAATGGAATTGTTATTAGGAAAACAAGTGACTGAAGATAAACGCTACGTGTATACAGTGCAAGAGAGAAGATGCAGCTTGGTGTTCTCCGCTCAAATGGAAGCGGCCGTGCGTGACGGTGACGTTAGAGATGTTATGCTGGCTAAGGACTCCGATACTGTGTTAATTAAAACAAAACATGGACGTAGTGTCTCTATGGACTTCAAGGACTTCACTGAGGACGTTGAAATGTTTGAAGGGGAAGGGCCAAATGCTGAAGTGTTGAAACAGAGAGAAATTGAGGAACTAGAAGAGAGAAAGAAGAAAAGGAAACGTACTGCTGGACTTTCTTCTATGAAGAAAATATTTGAAAATAAAGAAAAATTAGCAGAAGTACAAGAATTAGAAGAAGAAAAGCTACGGGTTGAACGAAAAGCGAAAAAAGCTAAATTTGAAGAAATCAAACATGAAAAGCATGACGTCAAAACGTTCAGTTATAACAGCTTTGATGCACACCATATGCGATCCAAGTCAAGCATCATTACGTGTACAAGTGAATGGAGGGACCAAATGCACCCACTTATTGAAACTTGGGATTGGGAAACATTTGAAAAAGATGTGACTAACGATCGTATCTCACCTAAAGTAACGAAATTACCAACTCCGGTAAAAATAACTCCACATCATTGTGATGCGGAAATTTATGAAGTAGACCGCAACATTGGCGAAGTGTCCATACCGTTAGAAAGTGTTCCATGTGTTAATCCGTTAAAACCAATAAAAACACGTCCAGCTGAAACAATTTTAAGTGCCGTGAAAGAAATACCAAAGGAACGTTTAATTGATACTGCTGATGTAATCGAAAAATTAGTGGAAAGTGATAAAGTTGATATGCTTCCTACAATGGAAAATCTCTACGAAGTCGTCAAAAATATTAAAAAAGGCAAACGAGAAAAAGTTGCTAAAATTTCCGGGCTCACCTTAGACATAAATAAAGCAAAAACATTTATTCCTGGGCAAGTTGTTAATACGCCACAAGGACCAGTTTTTGTGCCCGGACAAACCGTTGATACTCCAGTTGGCCCTGTTTTTGTTCCTGGCTTAAGTGTTAACACTCCTCTGGGTCCGGGACTGATACCTGGGCACATTGTCACTAATGAAAATACAAATGATCCATTCTTTCTTGCCGGTCAAGTTCTGCAGACATCAAACGGCGAGGAATTTGTTTGTGGACAAACAATGAAAAACAAAGATGATACATATCGCTTTGCTGAAGGACAAACAGTCTTATCTGAAGAAGGATTGAAATTCGTTCCGGGAAAAATTATTAATACCGGTCCAGAGGAAGTCTTTGTTCCTGGACAAACTATAATGGCACCAGAGGGAGTGCAGTTTGTACCTGGCCAAACAATAACAGAACACGGCAGTATAACCTTCACCCCTGGACAAAACGCAAAGATTAATAATGAATGGCAGTTTGTGCCCGGTCAAGTGCTACATCAAGATGATGAATTACATTTCGTACCAGGAGCCACTATAGCAACACCTAATGGCCTAAAATTTGTTCCTGGCCAAACAGTAGCTATTGATGGTGAAACTTGTTTTATTCCTGGAATCACCAAAACAAGTAGTGACAACAAACTAGAGTTTGTTCCCGGTACCACTGTTGAAACAATCGATGGCCCGAAGTTTATTGAAGGACAAATAGTTCATACTGATTGTGGTGAAAAATTCATGCCTGGAAAAACGATTGTTCAAGCTGATGGACACGTAGAATTTTCTGTTGCAAAGTCTATAGAAGATATTACGTTCAGCGAAGGTGCTCCAGTTGGACTTCCGATTGATATAAGAACATGTTCTCTATCTGAAGAATCTTTGTACGTCTTTGGACATATGGTGCAGACAGCAAAAGGAATTGAGTTTTACCCCGGCCCAAGAATGGCAAAATTGGAAGGAAAGGTTGTACCAGGAAGACTTGTGAAGAATGAAGCTAATGAGTCACGGTTCGTGCCCGGTATGATGGTTGAGGGTATTTTTGTACCTGGTCAAATAGTGTTCACAGAAAATGGAGAGCAATTTGTTCCTGGACAAGTAGTTGATACCGCTGACGGACCCAAGTTTGTTCCTGGACAAGTGGTAAATACAAAGTCTGGACCTAAATTTGTTCCCGGTCAGACAATACATACTATTGATGGCCCACGTTTTGTGCCCGGACAAATTATTGAAACTAAAGCTGGTCCTACTTTCATCCCTGGTCAAGTTATCTCAACCGAAGATGAAGGCTCGAGGTTTGTGCCTGGACAAGTAGTTGATACTGAAGAAGGTCCAAGATTCGTTCCCGGCCGAGTGATTGAAACGGATGACAATGGTGTAACATTTATACCTGGACAAATCGTACAAACACCGGAAGGATTGAAATTCGTTGCTCCTGATCTCACGGAAGGTGATGAAGGATTGGAGTTCTCCGTACAAAGTTTCGTGGTCACACCTGAAGAATTAAAGTTGTTGAAGGTTAAGACAAACCCCAATGATACGACTTCTACGAAAGGAGAACTGACTATTGATACGAATATGTTACGTCAACTTTCTGAGGCTGGAATGTCAATTGGCAGACAAGTACCTGCTGAATTACCCGCTATCAATGTGGTATTAAATCAAACAAGAAATGCCGAGGCTTTAAAAGCCTTTGTCACAGATTTTGGCTTAAAAGATGAAGTTGCAAATCAATTAATGGACGTTATTACTTCCATTATTGAAATGAGTGCTCATCTGAAAACAGAAATACATGAAAACCACAGAGAAGATGGATTGCCTAATGAAACGAAAAAGAAAAGTAACAAAAAGCGAATGGAGGTACAGGATATTGGTTACACTGGTGGTAACGGTCAATCTGCCCAACAAGAACATGTTAAAAACTCTATTGCTGCTGCTGTGCTAGCTGCTTTAGTCACCGCTGAACAGTTCGAAGAAGTCAATAATAATAATAGTAAAGAGAAGTATCAGATGATCCTGAAATCTATTGATACCATTTTAGGAAAAACTATCAATGAAGACCTTGTGTCGGCTATGTTTAATATTCTTCAAAAAGAAGAAGACAAAGAAACTCTGTGTGAAGAAATCCTTGAAAACTCATCTCAGCCTAAAGTTGAGTTGATTAAGATTGCTGTGAACAGTTCATTGCAGAAGCAGAACTTAACTGAAGATGATATTATTGAGAAATTCGGAGACTACTTGAGCAGTGAAAATGAAGTGTTAGGCCCAGCGTTCAAAAATATTTCTAAGAATGACACTAGCCTACTTCATCACGTGCTTGGTCGCATATCAGAGTCTATTTCATTTGTCAAAACAGACCGAGAAGTCACAGATACTCTACAAAAGGCAATAGTGTGTGCCGTGCAAGAGGCCAGTACCAAGGAATTGGATATTTTGTTCCAAGATAAAGATAAGGAAAGCTTAAAAGAGCTAATTGTACAATCCGTGGGACTAGCTAGAATTCTTGGAATGAGAGATGTTGCTTCCAACTTGATGTCAGTTGTTAACGACGAAGACAGCATGGCAAAAATAGCAAGTGACCCCACAAGCCTGAACATTCTCAAAAGACTGACCGTCATGAGAAAACTAGCGGATAAAACGCCGAGCTTGCATTCCGCCTTACGCAAACTGGAGACTGATCCATCACTGGCTCGTACAGATCCTAAACTAAGGGATTTAGTACGAGAAAGTGCTGCGTTAATGATAGTTCCCGAGGAAACTCCCCTGATGACTTCTGAAGATGTCCCATTGAATTTGCTGGACCCAGAAAACAGTCTAGCAATGGAAGACTTTTTATTCCAAAGAAGGAAACAAAAGGGTGCGTTATTGATTATGAAGAAAGGTTTGCAAGCCGTCGTTCCTCGTGAAGCTAGTCGCGCCGTGCTAACTGGCGAAGTCGCATACACAGTACTTGATGAAAATGGAATCCGACACTTTGAACCTCTGCACGTATTTTCAGCGTTAAACCTTAGTCAGCCAACCGCACATCGTTTCTCTATGTACAGTTGTCCAGTCGTAGATGATGATGATGAGGACTTGCAATCATTCACTGGCTACTGCAATATAAGCAATAATCAGAAGATCACCAGACTCGGTGGTTGGTCACGCAGATACAGTGGTGTTTTGTTAGACAGAGAGAATACAAGAAGTCGCATGAGTAGTTTAGAGACTACACCTAGTTACAAACGATACCCTAGTCGTTCAATGTCCAGTTCTAGATCTAGATCTAGTTGTAGTAGGAGTCCGCCTAAGGTAATATTCTCGCAATTCCTCGTCACAAGTTGCAGATTTATGTGCAAATGTTAATGTTTATTTCCTCTTGTTACAGGTAGAAGATGTTGTGGTAGCATCAGCTGACTACTCAGCTGTTGCCGATGATGAAGTATCTCTAAAGGCGGGCGACATTGTAGAAGTTCTCGACACTAAGTCAGCCCTCGGATCAAAGTGAGTACATATTTATTATTGGCATGAGCTTTGCACAACTGTGCCCTCATTGATGTATTTCGTAAATAACCGTACGGACATGCGCGCGATTTGAAACTGATCGTTACCCCAGCTCTAAACTCGGTTACCAGAATAATATTTTGTTGAATAGTCACGTACACTAACTTACAGTTAATGTCATCCGAACTAAAATAACTGCTGGACGATGAAAAGTTTCGTAACATTTGCTCATTGTCATCGTTAACTAAGTCTTTTGTAAATAATTCTTGAATAACTGTGATGTTTATCATTTTTACTAAGACAGCTAAAACCGGCCCATATAACATCGTCTACACTATGCTTTCCACACTCCTGATCTATAAATACTTGTAACACACGTTACTCCTCAAGGCATGAGCTGGTGTCAGCGACTACGTCTTGCTCAGTAACAGCTGTAACGCGATACACGCGAACTCCGCACGTACCACACGAGCCATAAGCTGACAGCTCCGAGTGCCGGTATCATATTCACGGGAATGTCTCGCGGAAGGAGTATAAATGTCAAGAATGCATTTTAATAGCTCCAATGCGTCCAGCATTCCTCCTGTGACTTCGATACTGTGTAATTTTAGCCGCGGGGTCGTTGCACCGGCGTTTGCGCAACGCTCTATAATTTATCTTAATTTACACGTTTGTTTTTTTTCTTCTCACGTTTATACGCATTAATCTCCATTATCATTTCGACGCCTATGAATAACGATTCTGGAATTAATCGAAAGGACAGCTCGTTGCATCTTTAGAATTGGGTTATAGTTAACGCGTAGAACGTTTCAAAATTTTCTTTATGGTATCAAAAGCTCAAGGAGCGCACCATACATCCGACTTCACACATATTAGATCAAAAATATATTCGTAAATAAAAGGATGCACTCAGCTAACTAGTTAACTCTTCATTCAGTCCACTCCATCGTAACAAAGATCACTGAAACTAATCTACCACGCATCACCACCGCCACCCATCACCACCCATCACCATCACAGTGCCGTGATGACGTAATAAAGAGAACATTGTTGATGCAGGTACAGGGGCCGCGTATATTGTTACGAGAATCATTTCTTCAAAACCAGAGGTCCATCCTTGGACTATGTGTTTAGCGTTCCGACCTACAAAATGTACTATCATTGATTACGAAGACCGAAGATCGGACTCATGTTGCATTGTATATATCTACGCTTGCATATCGTCATTTATGTTGTACTATCATTCTATGTTGTGGACGACATATTATTGTATTGTGATAACTTGTATCATTGTGCCGACATTCATATTCTGTTTAAACGTCTGTGTATCATTTAGGATTGTATTTAATAAAGGTAATAATGTTCTCGGAGTTTCTTTTTAATATAGAGCTTTAGGTAGGTCAGTCTTAATGTGTTTACAATTTATTTAGTCCATGTTCATATTTGTCAATGTGGTGGGACGGCGTGAAGATTGCACACGAGCAAACGCCCACACTATATCGGCCGTAATTCTAGATTCTAGAATGTTGTTTTATGATTTCAATTTATTATATAGCTCACTTGATGGTAAATGGTTGTCCTATTTAACACTAACATAAATTAGGCAAATGTATCTTGTAATAAATAGATATATCAGCTATGAAAGCTGTATCTAAGAGAGAAGTATTATACATAGATTTTATGTTTGTAATAATGATTCAATATCATACTTAATTGACCTATGTAATACTTATCAGAAATAGATTCTGAAGCCTACGATTTGAAAAGGAAACGATGTGATTTGTATTATCATATTCATACTTTATCCTATGATATTACTTTTAAAAGTTATTATTAATTAAGGGTAACATATTGAGCACTTGTGATAGAGTGTAAATAAATAGAATAATACGATGATTTTATTATTATTTATAGTTATAAAGAAACACGCGTGCTCGCCGTGGTGGCTTGTCTTCGCGAAATATTTATGGTTGTCTTTCCTGAAGAAATGACTCACCCAGCCATGATATAATCTTGTTGACATCTATTTTAGAGCAAACACCTTTATATTGATTATTTAACAAAGTTCCTAAATTATAATAAGTAGCGAGAATATTTTAAAAGACTCGCGGCCAGTTTCAGTACTTTCAGATAGAGTTCTGATCAAAATTTCTATGGCACTATCTGGCAGATAACTACTTAGAACCTTATCTGGAACCTATGAGACTGTTCGTCGCACATCTAAGATAATAAACACCAATTCTACAATCCTAAAACAAAATTTAAGAACCTCTATCCTACTAAAAACTAGGTAGATCTATAAAAACATCATAATTTCTTCAGAAATGATGTCTGGAAACACCAGTCGTGACTATAAAATTGAAGCGTTTAAGTGGATATTTAAGAATGTAGGCAAATCCCAGACAAAGCCACAGGCTGGCAATAAGGCAAAGCTTGCCTGGCGGATTGCCAGAGCCGACCAGGTAACAGATTGGCAATGCCACTTACGTTTATAGTCGCGTATCAAATAGTTGGTGAGGAAATGTTACTGTAATGGACTATTTAAATGCCATGATTTGAGAGTTTTATTATAGTTCAATATTATCTCAGTACATTTTGATCTCATGAAGTCCTGTTGTACAATTTTCTTACTAGCAATAGATGCTAGATATTCGTTCTGTGAGGGAATAAACAACATTTAATTATGTAGCCAATGAACATTCTGCTAAATAACCTACTCATAAAATACGAGAAATACCACCTCCACTCTAAGAATATGGCTAGGAAGGTACTGTGGCGCGTATCACGGTACCGGGACTTCAGGGTCTTCTAATAAATGAAAGTCTTCATTATAAAAGTATTCAACTTTGAGTTTATTTGTTCAGGTCAATGACAGTCTTATTGACAACTCAAATATAAAAAAATCTAACTATAAGCTCCTTATTAAAATGTCTGCCCGACAATATAACCGCAGTAGGAACTTACTTATCAACCATAAAGAACTAACCTTCCCCAACGGATCAGTAGTTGTTAAACAAACAATGTCCTTGCTTTCTGACGTTAGTAAACTTCCTCTAAACGTAGTTTCGTCATTGCCCAGGAGCACTTTGATTTACTGCACTGATTTATAGGATCCGTTCTGTAATTGCAAACATGGCTGATGATTACGCAAAGGTAACGGTTATCGGGGTCATGTTGATTACTGGGATTTTTACCCGACTGCAGGAAGGAGGATTGTGTTTTTAGACTATGACGCTGATTAGTAAAATAAGGTTTAGAAGGTGACCTAGAAGAAACCGTCAATCTAATAGTATACTCTTGAAAATTCTCTCTACTTTCAAAAACTATCTGGTTAGACTAGCAGTCTACTGCTATAGGTACAGGTAAAAAAGTTTGACTGATAATGACCCCCAAAGAGAAGATTATAAAAATAACATGCAAGTTCCATCTACCCAAAGATCTTGAATTTCATGATACATTTCTTTTAGACGTATAACCCAGAAAGCAACATGTAGATACTGATATCCTTTCAAACGTTCCCATAATCAAGACCAACATACCTACAAAGTAAAACTATAAACTCAAAATAAAAATATACCTAATTACATGGTGCAAGCTTATTAAGGGGGTCCACCAGTTAACCCCGTTCGGAACTATGTCGTGCTGACGTCAGCACGTTTCTGGGCCGGCTGGAAATAGCCACGCGCGCCAACTTAGCTGAACACCCTGCTTTCAGCGAAAGCTTACAGTTTGGCGTGGAAACCAAATGAAAATATGGAAATGTGTCAGCTGCCTTTCACGCGGGAAGTGAGAGGATCATTAGTGAAACAAATGAAGAAATAGTCTTTTTGTAAATAGGTACGTGTAGGAGATACCTTGCTAGTTATTGCTTGCCTGATGTTTTAAGATCTCTGAGGTGGTAAACATAACAATACTAAGACTTTATGGAAGCTTTATAGGTAGGCAATTTGTACCACATACAATTTCTAATAGAGCAAATATTAGTTCGGATTAGGATGAAATCTAGAAAAAAGTGACTTTTTTTGAGGTGAAAATCATCATAAAATATGTGATATATTATGATGATATAATTATACCTTCCTTAATTTACTTCTCTGAAATGTCTACATATTCCAGGGTAAGTATATAGGGATAAAGGATTGCCATATCATGAGAAGAGTTTTCCGAATGGAAAAACCGAGTGGTATTGCCCGGTCGTACGGATGGCGTCGCAGTGAAAGCGCTGTTAAAATGCCTGATACACAGATCTTTGGATATAGCATAAAGTATCAATGAGGTCATGTAATAGGGATTAAACTATAGTATAAAAACATGTATGTACATGTACTTACAAATGAAAGAAGACCTTGTGGTAAAAAGACAAACAAGGAAAACTCTAATTTAGAGATATTAAGACCAACGACCTTTACAGAGACATCTAATAAAAATAACTATAGATCAACGTCCGTCAAGACTGGACGCTTAAATTGCTTGTCAGGCAAAAATATCATAACGCCCTTAATAAAGATAGCTCCGTAGGAAAATGTTTTATTAATACTCGTATATAAACTAGGTTTGAAAATCTATATAGAATGAAAGAAATGACTATCGGCACTGAGTGTTACTATGTATGTTTTTAAGAGCAAAGTTAACTAACGTTTGTTGTTAAATTGCTAACATTGTATAGATACCTACTTATTTCATAAAAACTTCTGATCTACAGCATCAAATGAGCTGGCTAGATCCAATTGGCCAGTACATCTGTAATAGCGGCTTTACTCATTCAAACAACAGTAGAGACTAAAAAACCCACAGTTTACAAAAAAAGATCATCTCGAAATTCCCTTCTCTTGCCAAGAATCGGAGAAGTCACTCAAATGTCTCCGTCACAAGATGCAACCTGATCTACTGAAACCCTGACAGTGAAATGCTGAAATGCCCTACCTCTGCTGACGTCATCACCACTTTTAACCCATCTGAAACGAGCCGACCAGCCATAGCCTTGCCTGTCACGACTTGGTAAAATATTACTCGTATTGTTTGTCAAAAAGTTGCCGTTAATCTTAATGTTTTATGATCGTCCGTGAAAAAGATACTCGCCTTTTTGGGTGCCCTTGTAGGAGAATTATTGGAAGGTTGGAATATCGAGGAAGTACCTAACAAATAATTATGGAAGACGTTTAGGTACTTTTAACTGATTTTCTTTATCTAATTAAGTCTCTTGGAGCTTTGGGAGCTTCGAAAGGATGTATGACAGCAGTGTATTTTCCACATATAAGTTTCTTACTAGAAAGGAAAATACAGCTTGAGGAAAATATTATCTCAGCGCATGCTTTACTTTCCGTGGTTTGTTTGGTACTGATATATGAAGCTTTATGCGCATTCTGCTGATGCCCCTAAATGACCTTTGGTTAAGAAGAACTATAAACTGGGATATTAATTTGTTTACCTAAACATTTGAAAGTACGTTAAAATATTTACTACCTGAAATAAATAAACTCACCTATACACACGTAAATAAATTCCGAGGTATTCATTTGGCATGTGTATTGAATTCTTTCACAAAAATGTTTCTTAATTTGACGAGTCCGTGAATCAGCTGATCGCAGCTTGCACACGGTGTAAGTACCGTGTGCAGGGTTCTGGGTACAATGTACTGGTATTGGCGAATCATCGTTCTAGTAAATACGGGGATTAGATAGTCGTTGTTTTAGTAAACATTAGGAGGAAAACAGGAAATTCTCTTTCAGTTAGTCATGTATGATTTTCCTGTTATCTCCGGATGATTTACCTCGAAGTCGATCTGGATGGTCATGTCTCAATGAGGGTTTCAAAGATCAATAATAAATTAAAACAAACTAGCATTAACAATTGTGATGAATAAGTATTTAAATGAATATCTGAAAAATAGTCTTACATTTACCATCAAGTGATGCCTTTGAGTACAAATCCACACGACCAATATACCAACTAAAAACAAACACTACACAATACCCACTCTTTATATGTATCCCTCTTCATGTAATCTAACAGCCATTTCATCCAGTAACATGGTCCCTACCCGTCCAGGGCATCCCGGCTCGATCCTGAGCTGGATCTCCAGGCCGAACTGCTGGACGCTAGCGCTGCCAAGCACAAGATCGCTGTACGACCCAAGAAGAACCATCCTAGGAAAAAGACAGGCTCTGCTAAGACTGAAGACGGAGGAAGGTAAGAGTAATTATAATTTTGGAAGGTAAATGACGAGTTAGGGATCCTAGGGACTTTTCCTTATGTGGTGGATAAATTCACAGAAAGGAAACTAGGGATTTAAAAGAAGTTGCTGAACCAATTTTAATAAAAGCGTCTTATCCTAACCTACCATACTACAAAATTTCCATAGATCTGTCAAATAAAACACAGAACAAAAATTCATGTAATAGTGTGACCGTGTTTAAAATGAACGTTTTTTTCCGTTGTGAAGTTTGTTCTTTGTATATAATTTAGTTCAAGTATTACATAACAATGATGTATTAGCGACGGTTAAAAGCTTCGTGACCTCATTACTGGCTGTTACGAAATACGCGATTTGCGAATATTGCGCGCTTAGTGGCGACACGCGATGTCACCGTCGCGATTTTTGTAGGACATTTTAAAAGCTCGTAATTAAAATAAATCGCTAAAAAAATCACAATGGTTCTCGCTCTGATGAAGGTATTGCTTGAGATGTTGTGACAAAATTTCTGATAGAACAAGCTTTTAATGTTAAATTCTTTGTGCAATCATAAAGAGAAGACCGTACTTACGTATGCAAAAACTGGCAAAATAGAACATAAGGTTATGTGGAAAATTATACACATTGCAGCGACCTTAGATAACATGGGCAAGTAGAAGAAAACTACCATTACATTCTTGCAAAATTAAAAGAAAGATATACGAACATACATCTCCACCCATTTATACATATCTATACAGCGACTAGCCGCCATTGACAACATAGAAATGGTTTCCGCTCCAAACGTTCTGACATAAAAATATGAGTACACGAGTTCGCACTCCGATATGTCGGTCAAGATCCGAGCCTGACCGGCCATGCCCCATGCAGTTTTTAATAGTTTGTCCCCAATAACCGAAGATATAAAAAATCATCAAGATTTTCGCTTTGATCATCATTTACAAGTGATACAAGTTTTGTAGAATATTAAATCTTTATTTCATCGTCGCAGTTGGGAATCAGCTCCTCAGAAATAAAAGGTGATCTTCAGTATTCATAATATTTTTTCTAGTGGGTTTTTCGACCTGCCACTGGTGGTTGGACTGCACCTGATTGACATATTTGTACCGCGCGTATTTTTGTTAGCTTTTGTCAAACCCACCTAGTTTTTCGAAGTCGGCGAACAAGTAAATGGTGTTGACTTTAGTTTTTTAAAAGTTCATTCATCCGATGATGATTTCACTTTGTGACTGCTGCAATGTCCCAATTTTAAAACCTGAGATAATTTTAAAGTTGAATCTGATATCAATATGAATAAAGATCTAAACAGTTTTCTGAATTGCATTGCCGAAGACTACATGTAACTTGAAGAAAATGAAGATGTAAATATTAAAATAATTACGTAGATTGCATAAGCGGCATCATGCTCATTGAATTCTAAGAAGCAGCAAGTAATTGTGTGTGCTATTTACGAATGTTCTAGATTTTAGTTAACAGATTAATACAAGATGTAATTGAAAAACTATGTAGTGGTTTGCTAAGAGCTGAAGGATTTTGAATTCAGCTGCTTAATTTATTTTCACGTGCCTACTTGATTCAATAGGATCGTCTGCTTCAGTATTAGTATTTCTGTCTGTCTGGATTACCGTCATGGTGTTTTCCCTTACATTTATCCACTACCAATGTTATTGCTTCACCAATATTTATCCTCATACCGATACGAATGATGAATGAGCAGCTTTTACGCTGAGTGGCTGACTATAGAGATAAGGTACAGACGCTTTCCCCGTACACTCGGCGTAATGTTACCTGATAAAAACCAGACGGCCAGTCTCCTCGTAACACTGCGAACTCAATGAGAAAAGGTTGGTTTACTTTGAGAAATTAAATGAGTGTCTTACGCGCTAGGGTTTTGTCTTGTCTGGTTCAGTTGATACTATCAGGTTGAGCTCCGTTCTTTTCTATTTAAAAGGAGAAGGTGAGACAACATAAAATGCGTTCAACTGCATTATCAAGACAATGAAATGGGCAAAAAAGATGATGTGAATCTGAGATTCTTGTAGCGTAGGTAATGATCGTTTATTCTGGACTAGCTGTTCCTCACGGTTCCCTCCACGTCTTTAGGAAACTTCTCCGGGAACCTCCTCGATTGATAGGCTGCTTTCTATGCTCCGGTTCTAGAGAATCTGTATGCCTTTCATTTAAATCAGTTCAGTTTTGATGTGAAACGTGTGCGCTTAATAATTTCGAAATGAAGGTCACAAAATTGTAGTTGTTAGATACTTAAAACAAATCAATGATAGTGTTAGGGATTTCATGTTACTGTCCGGCGTCTATAAATGAAAGCGCCACGCCAGGTGACTTGGCGAACCTCGTGCACCTAATCAACGTGCCATACCACTGATTGTGACAAATATCTGTCGTCGTGTACGTTATACTATAATGTTCTCACCATACAAACCTATCAATTAGCCCTGTGCGTGTCTAGTGTATAATATATTTTAGCAGTAATACTTGAATCTTGAAATTAGACGTGATATTTAGGGAGAAACGTTTATCGTGGTCTATACATACAAATTACACTTGACTAACGCTCAATCCTTCTTGATATGAGAGGAAGCCTGTAAAAAAACATACAAATTAGATCATTATNACGAAATACGCGATTTGCGAATATTGCGCGCTTAGTGGCGACACGCGATGTCACCGTCGCGATTTTTGTAGGACATTTTAAAAGCTCGTAATTAAAATAAATCGCTAAAAAAATCACAATGGTTCTCGCTCTGATGAAGGTATTGCTTGAGATGTTGTGACAAAATTTCTGATAGAACAAGCTTTTAATGTTAAATTCTTTGTGCAATCATAAAGAGAAGACCGTACTTACGTATGCAAAAACTGGCAAAATAGAACATAAGGTTATGTGGAAAATTATACACATTGCAGCGACCTTAGATAACATGGGCAAGTAGAAGAAAACTACCATTACATTCTTGCAAAATTAAAAGAAAGATATACGAACATACATCTCCACCCATTTATACATATCTATACAGCGACTAGCCGCCATTGACAACATAGAAATGGTTTCCGCTCCAAACGTTCTGACATAAAAATATGAGTACACGAGTTCGCACTCCGATATGTCGGTCAAGATCCGAGCCTGACCGGCCATGCCCCATGCAGTTTTTAATAGTTTGTCCCCAATAACCGAAGATATAAAAAATCATCAAGATTTTCGCTTTGATCATCATTTACAAGTGATACAAGTTTTGTAGAATATTAAATCTTTATTTCATCGTCGCAGTTGGGAATCAGCTCCTCAGAAATAAAAGGTGATCTTCAGTATTCATAATATTTTTTCTAGTGGGTTTTTCGACCTGCCACTGGTGGTTGGACTGCACCTGATTGACATATTTGTACCGCGCGTATTTTTGTTAGCTTTTGTCAAACCCACCTAGTTTTTCGAAGTCGGCGAACAAGTAAATGGTGTTGACTTTAGTTTTTTAAAAGTTCATTCATCCGATGATGATTTCACTTTGTGACTGCTGCAATGTCCCAATTTTAAAACCTGAGATAATTTTAAAGTTGAATCTGATATCAATATGAATAAAGATCTAAACAGTTTTCTGAATTGCATTGCCGAAGACTACATGTAACTTGAAGAAAATGAAGATGTAAATATTAAAATAATTACGTAGATTGCATAAGCGGCATCATGCTCATTGAATTCTAAGAAGCAGCAAGTAATTGTGTGTGCTATTTACGAATGTTCTAGATTTTAGTTAACAGATTAATACAAGATGTAATTGAAAAACTATGTAGTGGTTTGCTAAGAGCTGAAGGATTTTGAATTCAGCTGCTTAATTTATTTTCACGTGCCTACTTGATTCAATAGGATCGTCTGCTTCAGTATTAGTATTTCTGTCTGTCTGGATTACCGTCATGGTGTTTTCCCTTACATTTATCCACTACCAATGTTATTGCTTCACCAATATTTATCCTCATACCGATACGAATGATGAATGAGCAGCTTTTACGCTGAGTGGCTGACTATAGAGATAAGGTACAGACGCTTTCCCCGTACACTCGGCGTAATGTTACCTGATAAAAACCAGACGGCCAGTCTCCTCGTAACACTGCGAACTCAATGAGAAAAGGTTGGTTTACTTTGAGAAATTAAATGAGTGTCTTACGCGCTAGGGTTTTGTCTTGTCTGGTTCAGTTGATACTATCAGGTTGAGCTCCGTTCTTTTCTATTTAAAAGGAGAAGGTGAGACAACATAAAATGCGTTCAACTGCATTATCAAGACAATGAAATGGGCAAAAAAGATGATGTGAATCTGAGATTCTTGTAGCGTAGGTAATGATCGTTTATTCTGGACTAGCTGTTCCTCACGGTTCCCTCCACGTCTTTAGGAAACTTCTCCGGGAACCTCCTCGATTGATAGGCTGCTTTCTATGCTCCGGTTCTAGAGAATCTGTATGCCTTTCATTTAAATCAGTTCAGTTTTGATGTGAAACGTGTGCGCTTAATAATTTCGAAATGAAGGTCACAAAATTGTAGTTGTTAGATACTTAAAACAAATCAATGATAGTGTTAGGGATTTCATGTTACTGTCCGGCGTCTATAAATGAAAGCGCCACGCCAGGTGACTTGGCGAACCTCGTGCACCTAATCAACGTGCCATACCACTGATTGTGACAAATATCTGTCGTCGTGTACGTTATACTATAATGTTCTCACCATACAAACCTATCAATTAGCCCTGTGCGTGTCTAGTGTATAATATATTTTAGCAGTAATACTTGAATCTTGAAATTAGACGTGATATTTAGGGAGAAACGTTTATCGTGGTCTATACATACAAATTACACTTGACTAACGCTCAATCCTTCTTGATATGAGAGGAAGCCTGTAAAAAAACATACAAATTAGATCATTATTGGGACGTCAATCAAACACCAGGCTAAGAACTGACTGATTTATTTAAATAAAGAATTTACCCACATCACTAAAATATCAAAATAGTTACAAATACCTTACACTTTTCCCCCTTAAAATCTAGATGTTAAGTTTAAACTGCAACAAGTAAACCTACGATAATAGCCTTTAGTCTAAATTATGAATACCCACCACCATATTACATAATGTTCAGCCAACTGCTTAGCTAACCAATAACCAATAATCATCAAAGGAAGATATCAACATATTTGATAGTTTATTTATATTTTATCTTTATTAACGGCGCGCACGTGCGCCCGCAATGCCCGTGCCGAAACCCCCAGTGGCGGCGGCGGCGGGGAGCTTTGGTTAGGCGCGACAGCCTCATTAGGTTCTGTCGCCAACTCATTTGATGCCTCTGATGCATCCTCAAAAGTATCATCAACCTCGTGATCACTCCCCTCATTCTCCCCTCCATGAGTAACGATGCTCGCTCGCGACAGTGAAAGTCGTGACTTGTTCCCCATTGGAAGTATTTGATCTCGATGTCTACGCCATTCGACACCGTTTCCCATGTCAATACGGTAAGACACCGGTCCCGAACTTTTAGACACTGTTCCCGTAGACCATTTATTTGGAGTCGAGGTATAGTCACGTGCGAGCACCGGTTCTCCTACTCGAATTGTGGGCTGAGGCTTGCCACCTGCATGTGCTACCTGGCGTTGCTGCGCCGCTCGTACTACTTGTTTGACATCAGGCCGTAACGCATCTAGTCGCATTCGCATCCGACGTCCAGTTAGCAATACAGCCGGTGACACGCCCGTAGTTGCATGATCACAATTGCGGTAGTGAAATAAGAATGTATTTAATGCTTGCAATACATTTTCACCACTATGAACTGCCCTTTTTAATGCTTTTTTTATTGTCTTTACCGCATTTTCAGCGGCCCCATTACCCTGAGGTCTGTATGGCGCCGACGTAACATGTGAAATACAATTGTTCATACAATACTCTTTAAATTCGTGGGAGAGAAATGGTGGTCCATTATCCGTAACTAGTTGCGAGGGTAACCCAAACCGGCTAAAAACGGTCATTAAAGCTGTGATGGTTGCCTGTGCGTCCGTGCGACCCATGGGAAGCGCCTCAATCCACTTAGAATGCGCATCAACTAAAATCAGATATTTTTTTCCCAAATACTCAGCAAAATCTGCGTGCAAGCGTTGCCATGGAAACAAAGGATATTCCCACGGGTGTAAGTCAGCCCGTGGCGCTGCATCTCGCACCATTCGACACGGTTCACACGAACGACACAACCTTTCAAGGTCATCGTCTAGCTTTGGCCAGTACACATAATTGCGCGATAAGTTTTTCATTTTATTAACTCCTAAATGACCTTGATGAATTTCTTCTAAAATTTTAAATTGTAAAGTTTTTGGTATTATAATCCGATATTTATAAATTAAACACCCGAAATCTAAAGTTATATCTTTTTTTCGTGCAAAATACGGTTTTTCTTCTTCGCAACTAGGTACGGATGGCCATCCAAATTTTACATATCCTACTATTCGAGATAATATTACATCCTTATTTGTTTCTTTACATACGTCATGGAAATTAACAGGTATACATTGCTGCACTAAGTTAACATAGCTCACCGATTCGGTGACGCGGCGCTCCTGTGTTAGCGGTAAACGTGACAACGCGTCTGCCGGGCCGTTTTGTTTTGAACTAATATATTTAATAGTAAAATCATATGCGGCTAATCGGGCTGCCCAGCGTTGTAAGCGACTGGCCGCTGTTTGAGGAATGCCCACTTTAGGGCCGAAAATATAGCTCAAAGGCTGATGATCCGTACGTAACTCAAACTGTCTACCGTACAAGTACTGATGATGGCGTGTGACGCCATAAAATATTGCCAGAGCTTCCTTGTCAATCTGACTATAATTACGTTCCGCGCTATTAAGTGTGCGCGACACACAGCTGACCGGTCGCTCACTGCCGTCTGGGAAGCGATGCGCCAACACTGCGCCCAACCCATACGCACTGCTGTCTACCGATAGCACTAAAGGCCGACCTTCTTCATAATGGGCGAGTACTTTTTCGCCTGTCAGAACTCGCTTAGCTTCATTAAAAGCCTTATTACATTCATTACTCCAATTCCAACTGATACCCTTTTTCAAAAGTTCATGCAAAGGATGCAACAAAATACTCAATTTGGGGATGAACTTGCCATAATAATTCAGCAAACCTAAGAAACTTCTCAATTGCGTAATATCCGTCGGTGTTGGTGCATTAACGATAGCCTCCACCTTCTTTGGGTCCGGACTAAGACCACTCCGATCAATAATAAATCCGAGATATTTCACGCTCGATTCCAAAAAACAACATTTACTTAGTTTTACCGTCAGACCCATATCTCTCAACCTACTCAGCGCTAATCTTAAATTAGTCAAATGATCTGCTCTAGACGCCCCCGTCACACAAATATCGTCAAGAAATACAACCGTGCCAGGCACCCCACGCAATGTCTCTTCCATTAATTTTTGGAATTTTTCCGGTACACAAGATAGCCCAAATGGTGTACGGCGGTACACAAAAGTACCGATATGTGTAGTGATCGCTGTACACGGCTGTGAATCGTCCGTCAACATTGTCTGTTGATATGCATGAGTTAAATCAATTTTTGAAAACTCCTTTCCCCCACTTAGAGTGGCAAACAGCTCTTCGATGCGTGGGAGGGGATAGAATTCCCGTTTTAGCTTACGATTAATAGTAACTTTATAGTCCCCACAAATTCGTATGTCGCCGTTCGTCTTAATAACTGGTACTATGGGTGTCCCATAGTCGGAGTGCTCGACCCGATAGATAGTACCCTCAGCCTCGAGCCGCTCGAGTTCACGCTCGACACGTGCGCGTAGTGCTAGCGGTACAGGCCGGGCCCGAACGTAAACCGGTTCATTATCAGTCAGTTGCAATTGGAGTAATTTTTTACATTTACCTAATTTATCAGTAAAGACTTCGGGAAATTCCACAGCTAACTTATTAATACATGGATCAGTGATGATATCATTTAAATTGATTTGTTTGACGTTGAGCGACTTTAACCAGTCTCTGCCCAACAGAGGTCGCCCACCATTTTTGATTACATAACAACACAAATTATTAGCTGTCACCTTACCAAGTCTAACGTTAACTAATATGTAACCTAACGAGTCAATCGGTGTACCTGAATAACCACGTAACATAAGGTTATCTGGTTGAATTGTTTTATTTGCAAACATCTGTTTGTAAAAATCTTCACTAATTGCCGTAATCCGACTTCCCGTATCGACTTCACATTTAATTACATAACTGTCAATGTTCACATTAATATAATATGGTTTGTTACCTTTTGACGCCAGTTCAATGTTAAACAAATCCTCGTCCACCGAGTCTTCCTCACTTACGTAATTTTGCCTACTTGGCCGACCACTACCGCGCACTTTTTTGCACATCACCTTCAAATGTCCACGTTGGTTGCACTCATCACAGTTGTAATTAATGTAACGACACCTTTCTGACCGATGTGACTTCCCGCATCGCCAGCACTGTGGAGTTGCCGCGGCAGGGGTGCCCCTTGAACCCGTACCGTCCGCGCCAGGGCCTGGGTTGCGCCCAGGCCGCCGTGTGCCTGCGCCGCTCGTCTGTAGTCGTCCTGCCCCGGTTCTATGTAGGCCTTCGCCCGCGTCGCCACCTGCACCTGAGGTCGTTGCTGCGGCAGCAGTCGCCGCGCTCACCTCCGCGTGCCTTTCTGCGGCCTCTAGCGCCAGAGCCAGTTCCACCGCCTCTTTGTATTTAATATTTTTCTCGGCAAATATTCGCGAACGCATCGCACTATTTGCCAGTCCCGATACAAATTGGTCCCGAAGGTTCTCCTCCAGCATTGTCCCAAAGTTACATGTGGTTGCAAGATGTTTCAAATCTTGTAGGTACTCCGTCATGGATTCTCCGGCCCGTTGTCTACGCAAGCGAAACATGTGACGCTCTGCTATCTCTGACCTCTGTGGTTCCAAATGATCGGTCACCAAACGTACCAATTCGTCAAACGTCTTTGTCTCCGGGTCGGCGGGAGCACATAAATCGCACATTAACGAGTATGTAGTTTCACCCACAACCGTAATTAGTAGCGGTACACGTAACTCAACCTTTATCTCGTTTAGGAGAATATACTGCTTGACACGACGAATATATGACGGCCACTGCTTAGAATTAATGTCAAAAGGTTCTAGTCGACCGATCGGCATTATTAATTATGGAAAATAACACGCGAATACGATTCGAAATCCTCGTCGCCAAATGGGACGTCAATCAAACACCAGGCTAAGAACTGACTGATTTATTTAAATAAAGAATTTACCCACATCACTAAAATATCAAAATAGTTACAAATACCTTACAATTATCATCATCACATAAGAAGTAGGCCTTCCCCAACGAGAGCCAACCATCCCAGTCTTGGGCATCCCGTATCCTTCCAATGCACGCCACATTCTTCGAATTGAAACGTCCTATACACGTTAGTCCAAGACCAAATTAACCACCTGAAATGAGCAGCTCTTATTGACAGTATCCTGAATATTCTAAAGCTTAATAAAATTATCTCTCACATTTTGTGAGATCATAAACAGTTTAAATCTAATAGAGAACGTCAGTTTTCATTAAAATTAAACAATGTTATACTCAGGTAATATTGAGGTCGATACGCTTATATTGGTGCTTTTACCAAGGTGAATGAGAAAGGGTTTATGCTTGTATCGCGACGACCACACAACCATCACAGCTTTATGACCGTTTTAGCCGGTTGGGTTGCCTCGCAACTATACATAATGGACCACCATTTCTCTCCACAATTTAAATATTGTATGACAAATTGTAATTCACATGTTATCTCGGGCCATACAGACCTCAGTAATGGCCGCTAAAAATGCGTAAAACCAATAAAAAAACATTAAAAAGGCATTCATAGTGGTGTAAAATGTATTGCAAGCTTAAAACATTCTTATTTCACACCGCAATTTTGATCATTGCAACTACGCGTGCACCGGCTGTATTGCCTAAAGCTGGACGTCGGGATGCGAATGCGACTAAGGATGCTTACGCCTGATGTTCAAACAGAGTACGAGCGCCGCAGCAACGCCCAGTAGCACATGCAGTGCAAGCCTCACAAACACAATCGAGTAGGAGAACCGGTGCTCGACGTACATACCTCGACTTCCAAATAAATGTTACGGAACAGGTCTAAATTTACGGGAACGCTGTACCGTATTACCATGAAACCCGTTGCTCGAATGCGTAACACAGATCAAAACTTCAATGGTAACAATCACGACTTTACTGTCGCCGACGAGCATCGTTACTCATGAGCGGGGGAGAATTGAGGAGTATCACCAGTTATGATACTTTTGAGATGCATCAGAGCATCAACATGAAGGCGAACAGAACCTTAATTGAGTCCTGTCGCCGTTACCTAACCAAAGAGGCTCCCCGCCCCGCCCCACTGGCCGTTTCGCACGGCATTGGGGCCACGTCCGCCCGTAATAAAATAAATATAATATAAACTATCAAAAGTATATCTACCTTTGATGATTATTGTATTGTTACTAAGCAGTGGCCTGAACATTATGTAATATCCGGTGCGTGATTATTCATAATTTAGACTTAAAGGCTATTAGCATAGTCTTCACCTTGTTGCAGTTTAAACCCAACCATCTAGATTTATCAAGGGAAAAAGTGTAAAGTCATTTTAACTATTTTATATTTTATATGTGGTAAATTCTTTATTTACCAATCTAAATCATTCATTCTTAGCCTGTGTTTGATTGACGCCTAATAATATCTTAATTTTATGCTTTTTTACCAGGCTTCCTCCTCATATCAAGAAATGAGCGTAAGTCAAGGTAATTGATATGTATAGACCACGCATAACTTTCTCCCTAAATATCAACGTCTTTAATTCAAGATTCAAGTATTACTGCCTAAAAACTAATATAATAACCTAGACACCACATGGCTAATTATAGTTGTATCTTGACGCACATCATCATATATAACTACACACGACAGATATTTTCACAATCCAGTGCCTCTACTGGACACCGTGATTCTTTCACCAGTTCTCCCCTACAAGGTCACCTGGTCGTCTCTGCCGCCCTTCCATTTAGACAAGACACGCTTTTCCGGACCAGTAACATGAAACATCCACTTAACACTTATCCATATGATTTGTCTTTAAGCTATCTAACACTCCATCAACTATTATACCTTCATTTCGAAATTATTCAACCGCCAACGTTTCACAATCAAAAACACGCCACTCATTTAAATGAAAAGGCATATCAACTCTCACTAGAACCGCACAGTCAGCCATCAGTAAAGCAAGACAACTCTATCAACTCGAGAACGGTATCCCGGCATGAAGTTCCTTAATAGAAGTGAAGAACCGTGAGAACACTAGTCCAGAATAAACGCATCACTTACCCTACCGCTACAAGAAATCTCCAGATTCAACCAATCATCCTTTTTTTGCCCATTTTCATCTGTCCTTGATAATCAGTTAAACGCATTTTTATGTTGTCCTCACCTTCTCCTTTTAAAATAGAAAAGAACGGAGGCTCAACCTGATAGATCTAACTAAACCAGACAAGAAAACCCTTAGCGCCGTAAGACACTCATTTAATTTCTCAAAGGTAAACCAACCTTTCTCATTGAGTTCGCAGGTTACAGGAGACTGGCCGTCTGGTTTTTCAGTAACATTACGCCGAGTGCTTACGGGAAAGCGTCTTACCTTATCTCTTAGTCACCACTCAGCCGTAAAAGCTGCTCATTCATCATTCGTATCGGTTATGAGGATAAATATTGGTGAAGCACATAAACATTGTAGTGGATAAATTAAGAGAAAACACCCATGCACCCGGTAATCCAACAACAGAAAATACTAATACTGAAGCAGACCGATCCTATGAATCAAGTAGCACGTGAAAATAAAATTAAGCACTAATTCAAAATCCTTCAGCTCTTACAAACCATCTACATTAGTTTTTCAATACATCTCTGTATTCATATCTTTAACTAAAATCTAGAACATTCGTAAATACACACACAATTCACTTGCTGCTTCTTAGAATTCATATGAGCATGATGCCGCTTATGCCCAATCTATACTAATTTATTTTAATATACCATCTTCATTTGCTTCAAGTATTACATTAGTCTTCGGCAAGTGCAATTCAGAAAACTGTTTAGATCTTTATTCATATTATATCAGGTCAACTTTAAATTATCTCAGTTTTAAATTGACATTGCACATCACAAAGTGAAATCATCATCGGGAATGACATGAACTTTAAAAACTAACATCAACCACCATTACTTGTTCGCCGACTTCGAAAAACTAGTTGGGTTTGACCAAAGCTAACAAAATACGCGCGTACAAATATGTCAATCAGGGCAGTCCACACAGTGCAGGCCGAAAACCCACTAAAAAATATTATGAATCTGAGATCACCTTTTATTTCTGAGGACTGATTCCAACTCGACAATGAATAAAATTCTATATTCACAAACTGTATTCACTCTAAATGAATGATTCAAGCGAAAATTGGATGATTTTATATCTCGGTTATTGGGACAAACTAGTAAAAATCATGGGGCATCCGGTCAGGCTCGTAAGATCTGACACATACGAGGCCAACTCGTGTACTCAATTTTAGTAGAAACTTTGGAGCGAACACCATTTCTTGTTGTCAATTGCGGCTAGTCGCTTATAGATATGTATAAATGGGTGAGTGGATTTCGTATATCTTCTTTTAATTGCAAGAAGTTAAATGTATTTTTCTTCTACTTGCCTTGCTATCTAAGGTCCGCTGCCAATGTATAATTTTCCACATACCTTATGTTCTATTTTGCCAGTTTTTGGCATACGTAAGTACGTCCTCTCTTTTATGATTGCCACAAGAATTTAACATTAAAAGCTAATTTCTAATCAGAAATTTGTCACACGATCTCATAGCAATACCTTCATCACGAGCGAGAACCAATTGTATTTTTTAGCGATTTATTAATACCGAGCTTCTATACCACATGTCCTACAAAATACCTCGCACGTTAATCTCATCGCGATCTTGTCTTCTCCGCTCACTCTACTACCGCGCAAATATCGGCACAATCCGACTATTTCGAACACAGCCTCAAGTCACAATCTACGTTCATCGAAGCTTTTAACCGTCGCTCAATACATCATTTTTATGCAATACTTAACTAAATTATATTACAAAGAACAAATTCACAACGGAAAAAAAAACGTTCATTTTTAACACCGTACACATTACATGAATTTTTGTTCTGTGTTTTAGTGACACAATCTTATGTAAATCTTTCTGTAGCCTATGATTAGGTAGGATAAAGACCTTTTATTAAACATTTTCAAGCAAACTTCTTTTAATCCCTAGTTTCCTT
>NWSH02000517.1:15772420-15814700 GCA_002382865.2 Heliothis virescens
GACCCATGGGAAGCGCCTCAATCCACTTAGAATGCGCATCAACTAAAATCAGATATTTTTTTCCCAAATACTCAGCAAAATCTGCGTGCAAGCGTTGCCATGGAAACAAAGGATATTCCCACGGGTGTAAGTCAGCCCGTGGCGCTGCATCTCGCACCATTCGACACGGTTCACACGAACGACACAACCTTTCAAGGTCATCGTCTAGCTTTGGCCAGTACACATAATTGCGCGATAAGTTTTTCATTTTATTAACTCCTAAATGACCTTGATGAATTTCTTCTAAAATTTTAAATTGTAAAGTTTTTGGTATTATAATCCGATATTTATAAATTAAACACCCGAAATCTAAAGTTATATCTTTTTTTCGTGCAAAATACGGTTTTTCTTCTTCGCAACTAGGTACGGATGGCCATCCAAATTTTACATATCCTACTATTCGAGATAATATTACATCCTTATTTGTTTCTTTACATACGTCATGGAAATTAACAGGTATACATTGCTGCACTAAGTTAACATAGCTCACCGATTCGGTGACGCGGCGCTCCTGTGTTAGCGGTAAACGTGACAACGCGTCTGCCGGGCCGTTTTGTTTTGAACTAATATATTTAATAGTAAAATCATATGCGGCTAATCGGGCTGCCCAGCGTTGTAAGCGACTGGCCGCTGTTTGAGGAATGCCCACTTTAGGGCCGAAAATATAGCTCAAAGGCTGATGATCCGTACGTAACTCAAACTGTCTACCGTACAAGTACTGATGATGGCGTGTGACGCCATAAAATATTGCCAGAGCTTCCTTGTCAATCTGACTATAATTACGTTCCGCGCTATTAAGTGTGCGCGACACACAGCTGACCGGTCGCTCACTGCCGTCTGGGAAGCGATGCGCCAACACTGCGCCCAACCCATACGCACTGCTGTCTACCGATAGCACTAAAGGCCGACCTTCTTCATAATGGGCGAGTACTTTTTCGCCTGTCAGAACTCGCTTAGCTTCATTAAAAGCCTTATTACATTCATTACTCCAATTCCAACTGATACCCTTTTTCAAAAGTTCATGCAAAGGATGCAACAAAATACTCAATTTGGGGATGAACTTGCCATAATAATTCAGCAAACCTAAGAAACTTCTCAATTGCGTAATATCCGTCGGTGTTGGTGCATTAACGATAGCCTCCACCTTCTTTGGGTCCGGACTAAGACCACTCCGATCAATAATAAATCCGAGATATTTCACGCTCGATTCCAAAAAACAACATTTACTTAGTTTTACCGTCAGACCCATATCTCTCAACCTACTCAGCGCTAATCTTAAATTAGTCAAATGATCTGCTCTAGACGCCCCCGTCACACAAATATCGTCAAGAAATACAACCGTGCCAGGCACCCCACGCAATGTCTCTTCCATTAATTTTTGGAATTTTTCCGGTACACAAGATAGCCCAAATGGTGTACGGCGGTACACAAAAGTACCGATATGTGTAGTGATCGCTGTACACGGCTGTGAATCGTCCGTCAACATTGTCTGTTGATATGCATGAGTTAAATCAATTTTTGAAAACTCCTTTCCCCCACTTAGAGTGGCAAACAGCTCTTCGATGCGTGGGAGGGGATAGAATTCCCGTTTTAGCTTACGATTAATAGTAACTTTATAGTCCCCACAAATTCGTATGTCGCCGTTCGTCTTAATAACTGGTACTATGGGTGTCCCATAGTCGGAGTGCTCGACCCGATAGATAGTACCCTCAGCCTCGAGCCGCTCGAGTTCACGCTCGACACGTGCGCGTAGTGCTAGCGGTACAGGCCGGGCCCGAACGTAAACCGGTTCATTATCAGTCAGTTGCAATTGGAGTAATTTTTTACATTTACCTAATTTATCAGTAAAGACTTCGGGAAATTCCACAGCTAACTTATTAATACATGGATCAGTGATGATATCATTTAAATTGATTTGTTTGACGTTGAGCGACTTTAACCAGTCTCTGCCCAACAGAGGTCGCCCACCATTTTTGATTACATAACAACACAAATTATTAGCTGTCACCTTACCAAGTCTAACGTTAACTAATATGTAACCTAACGAGTCAATCGGTGTACCTGAATAACCACGTAACATAAGGTTATCTGGTTGAATTGTTTTATTTGCAAACATCTGTTTGTAAAAATCTTCACTAATTGCCGTAATCCGACTTCCCGTATCGACTTCACATTTAATTACATAACTGTCAATGTTCACATTAATATAATATGGTTTGTTACCTTTTGACGCCAGTTCAATGTTAAACAAATCCTCGTCCACCGAGTCTTCCTCACTTACGTAATTTTGCCTACTTGGCCGACCACTACCGCGCACTTTTTTGCACATCACCTTCAAATGTCCACGTTGGTTGCACTCATCACAGTTGTAATTAATGTAACGACACCTTTCTGACCGATGTGACTTCCCGCATCGCCAGCACTGTGGAGTTGCCGCGGCAGGGGTGCCCCTTGAACCCGTACCGTCCGCGCCAGGGCCTGGGTTGCGCCCAGGCCGCCGTGTGCCTGCGCCGCTCGTCTGTAGTCGTCCTGCCCCGGTTCTATGTAGGCCTTCGCCCGCGTCGCCACCTGCACCTGAGGTCGTTGCTGCGGCAGCAGTCGCCGCGCTCACCTCCGCGTGCCTTTCTGCGGCCTCTAGCGCCAGAGCCAGTTCCACCGCCTCTTTGTATTTAATATTTTTCTCGGCAAATATTCGCGAACGCATCGCACTATTTGCCAGTCCCGATACAAATTGGTCCCGAAGGTTCTCCTCCAGCATTGTCCCAAAGTTACATGTGGTTGCAAGATGTTTCAAATCTTGTAGGTACTCCGTCATGGATTCTCCGGCCCGTTGTCTACGCAAGCGAAACATGTGACGCTCTGCTATCTCTGACCTCTGTGGTTCCAAATGATCGGTCACCAAACGTACCAATTCGTCAAACGTCTTTGTCTCCGGGTCGGCGGGAGCACATAAATCGCACATTAACGAGTATGTAGTTTCACCCACAACCGTAATTAGTAGCGGTACACGTAACTCAACCTTTATCTCGTTTAGGAGAATATACTGCTTGACACGACGAATATATGACGGCCACTGCTTAGAATTAATGTCAAAAGGTTCTAGTCGACCGATCGGCATTATTAATTATGGAAAATAACACGCGAATACGATTCGAAATCCTCGTCGCCAAATGGGACGTCAATCAAACACCAGGCTAAGAACTGACTGATTTATTTAAATAAAGAATTTACCCACATCACTAAAATATCAAAATAGTTACAAATACCTTACAATTATCATCATCACATAAGAAGTAGGCCTTCCCCAACGAGAGCCAACCATCCCAGTCTTGGGCATCCCGTATCCTTCCAATGCACGCCACATTCTTCGAATTGAAACGTCCTATACACGTTAGTCCAAGACCAAATTAACCACCTGAAATGAGCAGCTCTTATTGACAGTATCCTGAATATTCTAAAGCTTAATAAAATTATCTCTCACATTTTGTGAGATCATAAACAGTTTAAATCTAATAGAGAACGTCAGTTTTCATTAAAATTAAACAATGTTATACTCAGGTAATATTGAGGTCGATACGCTTATATTGGTGCTTTTACCAAGGTGAATGAGAAAGGGTTTATGCTTGTACTTCTCATAATTTAATACTAATGTCTATATTATAGCGGCAATTTGGCCTCGGGCCAGCGTTCGGTTCTCGCTTTATGCTCCAATTGCCCAATTTTGTTCACGCTTCATGCAATTGGCTATTGTCGTAAAGATTTGGGTGACATTTAAAAGGAAATGTTGTAAAGGAATGTTTTTATTCTAGTATTTAAAATTAGAATCGGTAGTGTACCTATAGAGAACAGAGTCAATAACCTACTTGAACTGAAAACTATTAATCCAGCACAAACAACGATTATAACAACATACAGACATCGTTTATAATCTAATGTATCATAAACAAATCAAGCGCATAAATCTTTAAACAAATTTACGAAACACGAAATGCATTTTTGCGTTGCATAAATCAACGCATTATTTCGATACTTCATATCAGGTCAACGTCCTCTGTGCTCACGAAAAAAACTTCGTAACTACATAATCATTTCGCGGATACGTGAGAACCGCCCAGTTTCAGGAGACCTGCCAACTTGTACGAGATTTTCTCTGACACTTCATTGTTTTAAAACATCAAAGGAAACATGGAGGTCGGCGTAAAGTGGTTAAAAAAATTGGCTTGGTCGCAGCGCTTAAAATAATCTACGGTACATTATTAGCGTTATTAAGATGGCTTGCACACCCACTCGGCGACAAACCGTTCTGTAATATACAATTTCACTATTCTCTCATTGTCTGCCCCAGTTACCGTTCACCTATGCGTCTAATTTGGGATTGCTGGAGAAGGCCTAATTTAAATGGACGGTCCAGCATCTTGAATGTCATGTTTATAATTGGCAGGTCCATCGCATGTTGTCTCGG
The DNA here is from genome assembly GCA_002382865.2 of Heliothis virescens. Lineage (NCBI taxonomy): Eukaryota > Metazoa > Arthropoda > Insecta > Lepidoptera > Noctuidae > Heliothis > Heliothis virescens. The sequence goes on from NWSH02000517.1 coordinate 15,776,922, forward strand.
CCTATTTAGTTTGTTTATGCCTTGCTGTAAATGCAGGCACGTTTCCTGAAGTTTTGACTTTCTATTTCTTAGTTTGTAGGTTTGTTTAGATTGTTGCTATGCGTTTGTTAATGCGATTACAAAAATCTGTCTGATATTGTATGATTAATTTGATTGTTTGTATATACTGTGTGTCATGGTTGATATAAGCTGCAATTTCGTAAATAGTTGCACAAGTAAAAGATTTATTGTTCATGGTTTATTTTCTTTTATCTAAACTAGAGATCCAACATTTTCAGTAGAATCTTTGAACTAAATTGATGTTGAATAAAGTAATTGTTACAGTGGGACCGCGATTTCGGAAGGTAATGGTATCCTTATCTTTTATCGGTTTGTGGTGCCAGATTTGAAAGTTAACAAAGATGATTCACTAAATTCTATTTTTTGTAATGCTTAACGTTTATACTGGATATTTTATTTTTATTAGCGATCTGCTCTGTAGATTATTAACATTCATTTGTTTTTATTACTTAACCTTTTTTATTAAGTTATAATTGCCTAGTAACTGTACTGAACAAATATGGCTTAACAAGTAGAATAAGACCATTTTTTCAAGGACAAGATTAATTTGTTCTCGTAACATGTACCAAACAACTACAAAAATATACCTAGTTCAGTTCACTGGTGTATCTGAAGCTTCAGGTGCAATAAAAACAGACAATAAAACTGGAAGACAAGCCAGGCGTCTATTTTTCAAAAACTAGGGCATGAGGCCAACCGCCTACAGGTCGAAGTTCTAGCCAAATAAGTTTACTGCGTTTTCCACGTGTTTTTTATATAGAAACTAGGAAAAACAAAATGGAAAATTGTGCCAGTAGCTACGAACTTGTATGTTTTTTCTTTCGTAAGAATATCAACTAGGTTTTCAAATCAGTTTTCATTTAAAACGTAAGACTGTTAAGACAGAAGAACTGATAGATGTAAGTCTACCGAGAAAAAAAATGCTTGCAATGTTTACGGGGAATCCCTTCAAAACCCAACGAGGTACGCAAATGAAAATAAAGTAGAAAATATTTACAGAAATGAACTTAAAAAAAAATCAAGGTCAACAACCTTTCTCAAATTCAAAAACTTCTACTAATGCAAGTAAACACACTAAAACTGATTATCATAATAACCCAGAAACGAAAATATTAGCACACGGCTTCCGCTTGTTATAAATTATCGTTCAGAAACATTAATACCACGCTTTCATTTGATGACCATTACGTGGGAACATGGAGGTATATTTTATTTATTTAGGGAAGTCGATATTTACATTTCTTACTTTAACTAAAACTATTCTATTATATACAGCTTAAATCTAATACAGCGCATCAAAAAATTGGTCCTCATCACTGTCACTTGGTAATGTACCCAAAAGGCTGGCAGCATTGCCACGTTGAATGGCAATGCTTAACCGCTGTGCGAAATGAAAACCAGCCCTTGGGTCACGGGAAGTGTCAACCAGACGCTTGGATATATCCTTCGCAAGAAGGTGAGCACTCGGACCCCACGGTCCGAGAGTTTCAACCCCAAACGGCTCAAACATGTAGTTGCCAATAAGACTACTATATTTGCGCCGCTTGAGGTTCTCTGCTTGTGCAGCGGCAGAGCCAGCACAACACGCAGTTCCGGGAAGGTGGGATGGCGCAAGAGTGTCGACGCAGGTCGCGTCCCACACTAAAGTCCTACCCAACTTCCACGGAAATAGCGACATGCCGTCTGGTCTCTTGCCATCGTCACGCGCCAAGCCGTTTGGTTCAAGTAAGTACGGCTGGCACGCCGACGGTAACAAGAGCGCGACGGATCACGTCGTTAATGTTCGCATGCCGTGGTATGCGGCCCGCACTGCGGCTGCACGACAGGCCGTGGTGACCGAGGCTGCTGACAGCTTCCCCGCAGTGGCAGCGATGAGGAGAGCAGCATGGAGCACCCAGACGGAGGCAAACAGCGAGTCTGAAAGTGGTGTCACATGGAGGTTATTTTTCTAACCCTGTGCCATGAACCCGAATGAGATGGTTTCAGAACGAAGTAATGTGTTATAAATAGGGGAATGGTGTTTCGTAAACAGCGCCGGTGATGGGGAACGCTTGATTGGTATTTTTGCATATTTGTGTAAACGTTTTTGGTACAGATGAAGTAGGTTTTTGAAAGTTCGTGAGTATTATTTAGAAACTAGCTTCCGCCAGCGGTTTCACCCGCTTCCCGAGAGAACTGCTTCCCGTACCCGGATAACAAATAGCCTATAGCCTTCCTCGATAAATATCTAGGGCTATCTAACACTGAAAGAATTTTCCAAATCGGACCAGTAGTTGTTGAGATTAGCGCGTTCATTCGAACAAACAAACTCTTCAGGTTTATAAAATTAGTATAGACTATAAAATTTCAGATTAATTTGTTTAAAGAGTATATTCAGTGCAAAAAACGCTAAAATAAAATAAGTTAATTAATAAATTCATCCGCTTGAAGTCCAAAATTTTCCTCAACCTCGCACCTACGTATAAAATGAAATTTTCCTCCTGAAACTGAAAATAGGGCGAAATATTTTGACTGGCATAAATGTCACGAGTGTTGGAGCAATTCAGCTTTACAAAATAAAGGTGTATCCGTACATGAGAGCTTGTCATAAATACAAGTAGAATAGACACTTGCGCGACTACTGGATAAAGATGGACAGATTTGACGTTTCCGCATTGTTTTTTGTGTAAAGTGCATGAAAGAAGTTACTAACTCTTAACAGGAAATAGGATTTTTTGAAGATATTATTTAAAAATTTCAACATAGGAGTTCAGAGCCATTAAAATTGCCCGTTTATGAGCATTTTGTGAAAATTCATATCAATATATCATTATTAACGTATCGCCACGGTATGATAAAGATAAACATGCAATAATCGAGATATTGTCTTTGGCCCAACTGTTATTGTTTAGTATATCGTTGAACCTCTTTATTTTCCTCGGGCTAAATTATTTGATATCATAATTTAAACTGAGGGATTAGCTAAAGTGAGTTCGTCTATTTTAAAATTCATCCCAAGATATATGAAGAGTTTTGTTTTAGTTGGCAAAACTGTGTTCACTTCTCTTCATACATGAAATAATCGTGTAAGCTTTTAAAAGGCATAACGATGGAAGATTGCTGAAACTATACAAATATATAAAATATAAAATCTAGTAAAAATACCCACATAGTTTTAACTTACCACAGTAACTATGAAACATAGAATGCTAAAAAAATTCTTCCGATACCGGGAATCGAACCCGAGCCTCCTGGGTGAGAGCCAGGTATCCTAGCCACTAGACCATATCGGATATTGATGAATCATTTGAAACTTCTAGACTATTGAATCTTGGTATGATTTGAAACTCCTATACCTAACTTTCCAATACTTACATCTTTAGTTGCTGACTTATTACTCGTCAAAAGAGTACCTAATGAGATTTGAAAAGGTCACATTCATAAAGAGCCGAAGTTAGCCTTTGAATCTGTTTTACACTTATACTATTTACACTATCATCGCAGATTAAACAATAATTCGTCTTTGTCTTGCGTTGGCAGACATAGATTAATGTTAGAAATCATAATGACACTAATTATAATGAATGCGCCTGTGCATTTACTTTTACTTGTGTCTAAAAAGGTTATTTTGTCATCTGTATCATCATCTTTTCTCAAATATATTTATGTCATAGAGAGCCTATGCAACCTATCTGACCTCCTCAGCCCTGGTTGTCAGACTTTCTGGCTTTTGACTACCACTAACGACTACCGGCCGGGACCCACCCAAATCGGCTATCTGTATACTTTAGAATAAGAACCTTGTTCGCAAAAAAACATGATTTTACATCTACATACATATTATAAAGTTGAAGAGTTTGTTTTGTTTGTTTGAACGCGCTAATTTTAGGAACTACTGGTCTGATTTGAAAAATTCTTTCAGTGTTAGACAGATTTTTATGTTCCTACGGGACGCGGGTAAAACCGCTAGTAATATATAATACGTTTTCCGCGACTTATTGAAATATTTTTGAACTTATATCTTGAGGTTTTCATAAATCGCAAGTCACCTCTTTTTCTTAAGCACTCAATCTCACCTAGCTCACAAACTTCAAAGCAATGGCATTACGATGAAATATTAATAGTTATTACTCTATTATTTCTACAATATTCATTAAACGACACATCTTTTAGTATATACAAATGTTTAAGCATACATGAATGACCTACTAAAGTACTTTGGAAGATTCATACAAAAATTATGATATAGCGAGTTGGCTGTTTTCCACCTCTTAAGATTAATAGAAATATCTGAAATTATTCCACATGTAATAGATTATTACTGCTGTATTATAAACTCTTTTATGTTTGTTCTCTTTGAAAAGTTTGTAGGTATTGTGATTCTGGGAAAGCTATTTATATAAAGGGCTTTATACTGTTGTGTCATATCAGTCTGGCGGTCTAGCCAAAAAATACTTCTTCAGCTTATTTTTTGCTATACTTGTGGAGTTAATACATAACATAGTAAGCCTGGATCTGTTTATATATCTAAGTACTTATTAAGCAGATAAGGATTACTTTATATTTTGACCTTAATTTTGAGCTGATAAAATGTAATCAAGTTCGCAATGCTATGGCATTTTGTTCACATTTTTACGAGCGCTGTAAATGTCATGTAAGCATTCACAACAGTTTTCACAAGTTTTTTACAGTTTTTAAATGAGTTTAAAGATTGCGGAATGAGTTTAATGGTGCTTGGCTTAAATATAACAACAAAAGGTATTATCAAAAAAAGTTTAACAATCAATAAAATGCAGGTATCATTGCTTAATAACTATATTAAACAACTCGTATATTTTTATTACTGGAATATATGTAAAAAAATATAGGTAGACTCCATAATTTTCAGTGACACCCCAGTCCACCAACCGAGTAAGTGACAGTATATCATTTGAATTAACTTTTTAAGAACCGAAACAAATGAGGCACAGATTCCATAGATATGATCCGGATGACATATTCATACATTAATATTACCTCGAATAAGGTTACCTACATAGCTTTACCGCCTATTTACTTCGAAAACTAGTCCAATCATTAGTGGAAGAAAACCGGCCAAGTGCGGGTTGGACTCGCGCACGAAGGGTTCCGTGCTATGAAAAATGAAAAAACGAATGTATGAATAACAAAGTTATAATTTGCGGTTTCACACGTTTATTGTATGGGGACCCCCCTAAATATATATATTTTTTAAAAATTTTTAGTATTTGCTGTTTTAGCGGCAACAGAAATACATCATTTGTGAAAATGTCAGCTTTCTAGCTATTACAGTTTATGACATACAGCCTGGAGACAGACATACAGATAAACAGACAACGGAGTCTTAGTTATAGGGTCCCGTTTTACCTTTTGGGTACGGAACCCTAAAAAGCTAAAGTAACAAATGTTCCGAAAGATTAACACAATAATCTCTTCGGAATAAAGAATGACTTGTAAAAATAAACTGAAAACATTTTATAGATATGTAAAAATGTGATTAAATTGTTATGTAGGAACTGTATTTGTGTTTAATTCTTGTAGGTTTCTAGTATTTGTCTGTCGTATAACACATGTTGGATGAGAAATTTCTGTCAAATAGTTCATGCTTAACAGCTCGTTTTATTTCGATAATTTGAATAAAGGTTTGGCAATCTATGAAATACCTACAAGATTATTTTATTATTTACCGGCAATGATTTGGTACGCCAAAATGCACACACGCAGCTCGCGAACCCTTTGCGATCTGCCCGCGAGCTGCGCATTCGCGGCACATTCGTCAGATGGAGACGCACCCTTAAAGAACCGTTGGAACCTTTGCCGAAATATCTACGACTAGCTTCCGCCAGCGGTTTCACCCGCCTCCCATGAGAACTACTCTGCGCAACCGCCTTATATAAAAGCCTTTCTCGACAAATGAGCTATCCAACACTGAAAGCATTTCTCAAATCGGACCAGTAGTTTCTGAGATAAACACGTTACAAACAATCCAAGAAATAAACTCTTTTGCTTTATATTATTTGCATTGATCCTTTTCTAGATTAGATCTTCTACAGAGCTATCCCTACTAATATTATAAATGTGAAAGTAACTCTGTCTGTCTGTCTGTCTGTCTGTTACGCTTTCGCGCCTAAACCAGTCAGCCAATTTTTAACCCCCGACGAAAAAAGAGGGGTGTTATAAGTTTGACGTGTCTGTCTGTCTGTCAGTCTGTCTGTGGCATCATAACTCCCGAACGGATGCAGTGATTTCAATTTAGTTTTTTTTGTATTAAAGGTTACTTACGGGCGAGTGTTCTTAGACATGTTTGATCAAAATCGGTTAAGCCGTTGAAAAGTTGTGGGGGTAAAAGTGGGGAGATGAATCGAATGTCGGCAAATATCGAGTATATTGATATCGAGTATATTATTGATGGGGTCTCAAATAGCTTTGTATATTAAAATACCAACTTGTACCGACCGACCTACCTACCTATAAAAAGAATGAAATAAAAATTAAATTAAAAATTTAAAAAACCCCCGACACAAAAACTTAATTTCCCTTTAAAAAGTAAGGAATAATAAAAAATACGTCGCGTTGGGGGACCGCTCCTAAAAAGGTAAGCATGTGATACTTATGAAAAAAATCGTAGATAAGTAAGAAATAATTAGGAGCGGTCCCCCAACGCGACGTATTTTTTATTATTCCTTACTTTTTAAAGGGAAATTAAGTTTTTGTGTCGGCGATTTTGATGAAATTTGGTACAGAGATAGAATAGACCCTGAGGAACAACATAGGCTACTTTTTATCCGGGTACGGGAAATAGTTCCCTCGGGAAGCGGGCGAAGCTGCTGGCAGTAGCTAGTAGTATATACATTTTACTTTCTAGATTCTAGACAAAGACTTTCAAATTAGACTAACGAACCCCGGGGCACAGGCCAATGCTCTCACGCCGTCATCGTATAAGATTGACAGGGAAATATTCCGAGGAAATTAGTCCAACCTCTTCATCATAATTCTATTTTTAAATTCAATTTAGATTCTTATTTCAAAATGAGGAAAATAACGATGAAATTAAGACCGCATTTTAGTGACAGGCGGAATTATGGTTTTAATGATTTCTTTCCTGCTGTGTATCAAAAAATTACGAATAAAACAAATAAGGTCGATATAACTTATATGTCCCTTATGCTTTTATTTTTGACTAGCTTCTGCCAGCGGTTGCACCCACGTCCCGTGGGAACTCTCTACTACTACTCGGCGCACCCGGATAAAAAGTAGCCTACAGCCTTCCTCGAAAAAATGGGCTATCTAACACTGAATTTTTTTTTTCAAATCGAACCAGCAGTTCCTGGGATTAGCGCGTTCAAACAAACAAACAAACTCTTCAGCTGTATAATGTAATTATAGATAGAGGAAGAGAAGTAAACAAATTGCAGCAGAAGTCGACTATTATGCATCTAAATGCCACGACAATAAGAATAGTACAAAATGGTCTACTTCTGCTTATCTAAATGTCAGCCGCCGCTCCAGGAGGCGTTTTCTCTGAATATATCACGTTAGAATTTAGTACCTACATAAATAATATTAAACATGAATTATTGTATTATTTCAAATTAAAAGCAAAGCAGAATCTTTCGCGATTATTTAGCTAATTCGACGTTATTTTTGTGAACTGTAAAACTGTTGCTTTTAAATGTACATACCTATAGTATATGACGTTCAAATTGAGAAAATCCTTCTTTTGGAGTCGGTTAAAAAAAAATGCATCTTATGAAATAAAATGGTTTCCTCGCGTCGTACTCAGCATCATCTCAATACAATCCTTATCTATACTTCTGATGATCAATGTGCCCATAGTTAAACGATTCAGCAGTTCAACAGCCAAAATCCTATAGTTTTTTCAACATCTATTATTATTTTATTTTCTCCTTATTTGCGCTTATTTTCTCACACTTTATTCACAAATACAATTACCCTGCTGTTTCCAGATGGCTGGTGCGCGTGATAGAGGACGTGCAGGGCGGCGAGCTACGCACGCGCCAGGGCTACGTGCCCGCGCACGTGCTCAAGGAGAAGCAGACTGCTGAGAGGGACCAGACCGCACTGGCCGCGAGGCGACAGTGAGTACCTGAGTCTCCTATATACTGGTCGTATAATTGATAGCATCTCATTTTTGGATAGTGTTTAAAAGTCCTTGTAAAATTTTTGCGAAAACAACAAAACTACTTACGAATTTAAAGGCGAGGTAGAGACTTCAGATACAACTATGTCGCGATACAAATATAAATAAGTAGCCTTTATTCCTTCAAAAATCTCATAATAATCTAGTTAGATAATCAACCTTGTCCTTTCTTCTATTGTTGTTACAAAGGCTACTCTCACGGAACTCCACAATTCACGAAGCCTTGCCCTTGAGATAATTACACATATTTTACATTTAAAGCGTAGAATATTACAAAATTATTTCACACCTGTGGTGAATTGTTGCGTTCTAATTTTATTTTAGACTAAAAATAAGCTAAAGGTGAATGTTGTACCATTGAAATTGTTATTAAATATGTCCTTTTGGCTGTGTATGGTGCCTCGACTATATTCAGTAGATGACAACCTCTTCTTTCCTTCTTCATGGGTGACGACAGTAAGGTTGAATCTTTAATCATCTTAGAATCCCCTCTAAGCATACTTCTACTTCAATTATATTTAGAAAGATCCGTGAACACCTGAATCCGTTTCAAAGATTACCCATCACTAGCTTCTGCCAGCGGTTTCACCCACGTCCCGTGGGAACTTCTCGGCGCACCCGGATTAAAAGTAGCCTATAGCCTTCCTCGATAAATGGGCTATCTAACACTGAAATATATTTTTTTATCGGACCAGTAGTTCCTGAGATTTGCGCGTTCAAACAAACAAACTCTTCAGCTTTATAATATTAGAATAGATTTTATTTTAGGTTCCATTTAAGCCACAATATTTACACGTGTTTCAACGTTGTAATCTGACTTTATGGCAGTATTCTTGGCGTTTTATTCGCGGGGACTTATTAAATGCTTGTTATACCCTTTGAGTGGTCATGAAACAGCGACACATTTCGGTACTAATCGTTATAGGTTTATTGTTTTTGGATGGACTCCTATGTGAACTATAGCAATAGTGACAAATATATGTTCTTGCTAGCTAGATTTTTGGTCCTAAGGAAAACTGTACCTTCGCTGCTACATAAGCCATGCTGCAAAAAGCATTTTCAATGTGGGAGAAAAACTCTTTCATTACTTATTTCATTTCTTGTCATATTTATTCTTTATTTTATCCATGTGGCTCATCGTATTCCTCAACACTGCTAATTTAATTAAGCTCTCTCATAAAGAAAACACATCATTCATCATTAGCGCGTACATTTTTATCCAAACAATTTGGAACGCCAGTCAAAACTTCATCAGCATCAAGCCTTCCCAAATTATGACTGGAATCGAGGATATGTCCAAGTTATTCAGGACGATGTATTAAGTTATCAACGGCTTCGTAATTTGGCAGGAGTTCATGGATACTTTCCTGTCTTCGCTGGCTTCCGTGTCAACAAACTGTGTTCGCTCATCTTTTGTTTTTAGGATCATGTTTCCTTGTTTTATGTTTATTGAGGAGCCATATTTAGCTTTACTTAGCTTTTGTGTTCGGCATTATTGGAAATGTATTTTAGGCAGGTTCGTTGGTTTCGCTTTTATAGATTTTATTTTTGGATTATTGGAAAGTGAAATTGTGATTCACTTGAGGTCGTTGGAATTGGTTCTTCATTTGGTGTGGTAGGAGCTTCTTCATCATTTTCTAGATACCTTTGTTTAAAATTTACTTTGGATAGTTGCCGATTCTTAAGACCACTTCTTAACGGCTCATGTACTTCTGATTAATGCTTACTGTTCGTTAAACATCCCTGTATTAATAAATATCTTCAATTTCAACACACAGCTTTAAGCCAACTCATTGTCACCATTCAATTTATTTGACAATGCAATATACAAATATTATTTAATGGCGTTATAAATATGGATTTGCATTATTCACGAAGTTATGTTACAGTATTATTGTGTTACACGATGTGATTGTCTAATAAAATTAGTTTATAGTTTTGGCTCAAATAGACAACGCTTCATACAAAGTAAAGGAAATAAATAACTGCCAAATAATTTTGTCTTAGTTTAATATCTAATAGCCTGTTCTTCTTTATCTTGTCCAAATAAAATTTTATTCATGTTTGTGTATCGAATCTGATTGATAGATATGATAAAAAGTGCTAGATAATCAACCATCAACCCATTGATTATTGGGAGTTCTCTCATTTTACTATCTTTGAATTATGATTATTAAACACACTATGTCCCTGGTTTTTATTTCAAATTTTCCCAGCTTTACCATCTCCCAAAGACCCATCTGCATCAATATGATTCATTTCTGCACCTCCTATTATAAGCCCACCACTTCTCAGTAAACATCTCGTGTCATAACTCAAAGTTGATATGCATGTCTGCAGCATCCAATATATCAGGGCACGTCCAATGATTCCCACTTGTCTAACCGTGGTTGTATGCCAGAACGATATTGTTAGGTGTTTAGTCAAAACTGCCAACAACTTGTCCAGGTGCATTTGGCAGAATTTACCCCTCTTCGGTTGAGGAGTCGTTAGAGATGTGACAAGTTGGCTGTCTATTTTTGGAGTAGATGTATAGTAGTTTTTAGTCATGTACTTCGAAAATATAAATACATAAAATAACAGTTCCTAATTGGCAGCTTAGTCCTGCATCTTCTGAAATCTCTTTTAATGTAAATGTTGATGAAGAAAATAAAAATCTTCACGTACAATTGGTGTCTGTTAAATCCATCAATGGCGACCTTTTAAGTTTCGTTTAATTTTGTTTCAGCATTTGGTAACTACGCCTATTGACCTTGTTTTAGAGGTAGTGCCCCCAGCACGACAAGCCAAGCGAAACGCAAGGGCACTACCTTCCTTTTCTCGGAGAGTCTTGTCGTAGAAATTTCTGGAATATGGAAGGAATGAGCGTTGTACCTTGACATCCAGCAAATCACGACCTTCCCGTACCTCGTGCTACCTATCCATTCACTATTATAGATGCTCCCACGCCCTCACCTCTTGGCATCCAAATGGCGCGCTCTCTCGCTGAATCACGCTAGGAAAATACTTGCTAATTTATTATAATGTTTATCATTTGAACCCTCACTATGACGTCATAATGTTCAGCCGTGTGCTGATCGAAATATGTGTCTATTGATCTTGAAAGATCCAGTTATTTGATCTTCGGCGCCTACGTCATTTTGTCATCGCAATAGCTAATATATATTCTTTCTCAGGTATTTTCGTGATTTAAACTTACGTGGTCTGCGCTTGAAATATACAGAGGCTAATAATATTCTTATTTTATTTCCGATGATATGTGTATGATATTCCTCAGTTACAAAAAATCGTAACTTGCTGTATTAGTATTTTGTTGCTCAAATTCAATAGAGCCTCAAAAGAACAAAACGCTTATGGAATTAATATTAATTTACTTATGTTTAAAAAAACGTTCTAGCATGATATACGTGATGATCCTACAGAATCTCTTCCTATAATACAATGTAAGACTTAGAAAGACCCTCTCCTCCAGGGCCGTGGTACGAGAGCTGGTGGAGACTGAGGAGGAGTTCGGGCGCGACATGCAGCAGGTGGTCTCTCGGTACATGAAGCCCATCGACAAGGCCACCACGCCCAAAGCCGTCTTCGACAACCGGGAGCTGCTGTTCTCTAACTTCAGGCAGATCTGCGAGTTTCATAATACGTGAGTACTTCATTATCGGCCTTTTTGTCATCCTACTGCTGGGCAAGGGCTCTCACACAGATTAGGATTGAGCGTTAGTTCTTAGAACAATAGTAATAGTGAGGCATATTAGTAGCTAACGATCTCATAATATAAGTACGGAGTCTGTACCCAACGCTGACAGTGTTTCGACATCTGATAAGTAATGATTGGAATGGTTTCTCGTTCAGGAAAGTCTCATCTAGTGAAAAATAGGAAGACAGTAATATACAACCACTTAAAACTACCTGCAAGTTTAATGAACTACGTTTTTTGTTTAATCATAAATTGTATCAGATTTTTCTGAACTGTACTTAGACCTAAGATAAACGCTTTATTTTAAAACGTCCATTTATTTCAGGGTGCTACTGGAAGGCATAAAATACTACGCAAGCGAACCGAAGATGCTCGGGCGAGCACTATTACGAATGGAGCGCGAATTCGACAAGCACGTCGGGTACTGCCGCGACGAGCCGAGGGCGCAGCACCTGCTGGCCACCAATCCCATCGTCAATAAATACTTCCAGGTTAGTTTATGATAAAATTAATAAGACACCAGTAAGTTTGGGTCAGGAAAGATTCATTCAAGTTTTCCCTCAAAAGTAGCGACATCTGTTGTTCATTGCTAAAACTTCGTCAGAAACGTAGTTGTAAACGCCATCTAGCGGTGATTTAAGTTAACTTTATGTGGTAAATACAGCGCCATCTAGCAATAAATGTATGTAATGTAGCAGAAGCTGCCATATTGTTTTTTTGAGAATTGTTTAAAACGCTCAATAGATGGCAGTATGTGTTTCACAAAATCTGTGAAATCAATCTATTTATATTTTCGGTTGATTTAGGTATATAATTATTAGCTTCCAATTGATTTAATCCATTAAAGATTGAGTCACAATTTAAATTTAATGAAACTATCTTGTCAATCTTGCCTCTCTATAGCAACAGTTTCTAAATTAGTGAAATTCCGACTCCGCCTAAACAATTGATCTGCAATTCCCAGTGTTTGATGGCGTGAGGATAGCCGGGCGCCGGCAGGCTCGGGAGTTAGGCAATCGGCCAAGAACTAGAATAGTTCGGATGCCGCATCGGGCCGCGGTATGAGTGCTGTCAATTCGTTAACTCATATCGAGGGCAATCACACTATTTCTACTATAAACACGATAATATTAGAAGACTTTGGCTCAGAATATGATGAATAGATAGAATAAATCAGCTGACTTGGTGTAAGCTTTCTACAGAGATCTAGAGATAAGTGGGAGTACTTACACCCGCTAGGGTTTGATTTTTAAATCAATCAATTATCTTTTCCACTCTGTGAACTGAGTGGATCAGACTTTGGCTGACTAACATGTTATGTGATTGACCCACCCATGTTTCTTCTGGAGCACTTTGTATTCCAGGGGCCAGGAAACCAGGGGTTCCTTCATGCTTTATTTTATTTATTACCAATCTTCATAGACTGCGCAACGGATTACCGTTCAAAATATTACATTAGAGCAGTTATAGACCTTTTTATCAAGCTTTAATAAATAGTATAACATGTTCTGTTCAAACGTGACTCCTAAATGCTTGAGGTGCAAGATGACAAGACTCAACAATCTACGTAATGGTTACGTGCGCACACGTAAAATATTTTGTTAATAACTTTAAAAATATTTTCAATGTGCTGACGCGTGTTTACTATTCCTAAAGTACTTGAATGTTTTCAAATACTTACTGCTTACATTACTGCACAGAAGGATGCGACGGGACTTTAAATCAATTAGCAATAGAAAACGTTTATTAGCAACTTCTATTTACTGGTTATGATTCTACTACCGATGACAAAGTCAAAATCATTTATTGAAAGTAGGCTAATTAGATTCGCACTTTTTCACGTCATAATTTACACCCCCAAAACTGCCCCTCTTTCACCACTCTCTAGTGTTATGGTTGGAAAGAAGAACTGGTGAACGATGCAAGAACTAACGTGACGTCTGTGTGACTCCATGTAATAAAATTCTGTGATTCTGCGACTTCTGATCTGTATTCAGAACTTCGATGCAAATATAAATCAAAGTTATTTCAGCTGTCTTAATTTCAAAGCTGATAATTCTGCTGGATTTATGGTCCCAGTTAATTGCAATGGAGAATATTATCTTCCTTCACAGACTTAAACATTTGCGGCTTATGTCATACTTATAACCACCAGATAAAACAGACAGACTGCGTTATTCTGTCAGATTGGTGCTGAAGATACCTATCGTGTCTATCAACAAACAATTTATATGATTAAAAATGAATTCAGGGCAGTGAAGAAATATTAGCTGACGATGACAGTTGACATATTGTATGTGAAGGAACGTGTATCAAATAACGAGAACTGACCCTGATATACAATCATGTAACTGCGGGAGACGTAGCGTGTTGAAAATTGATATTTTGAATAATCTAACCGTTTCAATAAACTTTGAAAACTCCATCATCCAGCCAGTGTATTTTAATTTTTAGGGTTCCGTACCCAAACTTCGTTGTCTGTATGNATTAATAAGACACCAGTAAGTTTGGGTCAGGAAAGATTCATTCAAGTTTTCCCTCAAAAGTAGCGACATCTGTTGTTCATTGCTAAAACTTCGTCAGAAACGTAGTTGTAAACGCCATCTAGCGGTGATTTAAGTTAACTTTATGTGGTAAATACAGCGCCATCTAGCAATAAATGTATGTAATGTAGCAGAAGCTGCCATATTGTTTTTTTGAGAATTGTTTAAAACGCTCAATAGATGGCAGTATGTGTTTCACAAAATCTGTGAAATCAATCTATTTATATTTTCGGTTGATTTAGGTATATAATTATTAGCTTCCAATTGATTTAATCCATTAAAGATTGAGTCACAATTTAAATTTAATGAAACTATCTTGTCAATCTTGCCTCTCTATAGCAACAGTTTCTAAATTAGTGAAATTCCGACTCCGCCTAAACAATTGATCTGCAATTCCCAGTGTTTGATGGCGTGAGGATAGCCGGGCGCCGGCAGGCTCGGGAGTTAGGCAATCGGCCAAGAACTAGAATAGTTCGGATGCCGCATCGGGCCGCGGTATGAGTGCTGTCAATTCGTTAACTCATATCGAGGGCAATCACACTATTTCTACTATAAACACGATAATATTAGAAGACTTTGGCTCAGAATATGATGAATAGATAGAATAAATCAGCTGACTTGGTGTAAGCTTTCTACAGAGATCTAGAGATAAGTGGGAGTACTTACACCCGCTAGGGTTTGATTTTTAAATCAATCAATTATCTTTTCCACTCTGTGAACTGAGTGGATCAGACTTTGGCTGACTAACATGTTATGTGATTGACCCACCCATGTTTCTTCTGGAGCACTTTGTATTCCAGGGGCCAGGAAACCAGGGGTTCCTTCATGCTTTATTTTATTTATTACCAATCTTCATAGACTGCGCAACGGATTACCGTTCAAAATATTACATTAGAGCAGTTATAGACCTTTTTATCAAGCTTTAATAAATAGTATAACATGTTCTGTTCAAACGTGACTCCTAAATGCTTGAGGTGCAAGATGACAAGACTCAACAATCTACGTAATGGTTACGTGCGCACACGTAAAATATTTTGTTAATAACTTTAAAAATATTTTCAATGTGCTGACGCGTGTTTACTATTCCTAAAGTACTTGAATGTTTTCAAATACTTACTGCTTACATTACTGCACAGAAGGATGCGACGGGACTTTAAATCAATTAGCAATAGAAAACGTTTATTAGCAACTTCTATTTACTGGTTATGATTCTACTACCGATGACAAAGTCAAAATCATTTATTGAAAGTAGGCTAATTAGATTCGCACTTTTTCACGTCATAATTTACACCCCCAAAACTGCCCCTCTTTCACCACTCTCTAGTGTTATGGTTGGAAAGAAGAACTGGTGAACGATGCAAGAACTAACGTGACGTCTGTGTGACTCCATGTAATAAAATTCTGTGATTCTGCGACTTCTGATCTGTATTCAGAACTTCGATGCAAATATAAATCAAAGTTATTTCAGCTGTCTTAATTTCAAAGCTGATAATTCTGCTGGATTTATGGTCCCAGTTAATTGCAATGGAGAATATTATCTTCCTTCACAGACTTAAACATTTGCGGCTTATGTCATACTTATAACCACCAGATAAAACAGACAGACTGCGTTATTCTGTCAGATTGGTGCTGAAGATACCTATCGTGTCTATCAACAAACAATTTATATGATTAAAAATGAATTCAGGGCAGTGAAGAAATATTAGCTGACGATGACAGTTGACATATTGTATGTGAAGGAACGTGTATCAAATAACGAGAACTGACCCTGATATACAATCATGTAACTGCGGGAGACGTAGCGTGTTGAAAATTGATATTTTGAATAATCTAACCGTTTCAATAAACTTTGAAAACTCCATCATCCAGCCAGTGTATTTTAATTTTTAGGGTTCCGTACCCAAACTTCGTTGTCTGTATGTCCACGCTGTATCTCATTAACCGTGATAGCTAGAAAGCTGAAATTTTCACAAATAATGTATTTTCGTAGCCGCTATGGCAACAAACACTAAAAATTTAAAAAAATAAAATTTAGGGGGGTCCCCATACTGTAAACGTGTGAAACCGCAAATTATAACTTTGTTATTCATACATTTGTAGCCGGTTTTTCTTCTTTTTTCTTGCACCTCTATAAACATCCAACGTTCTACGTTCATAGAAAAATAAGGTCTCTATTAATTGTTTCTTTAAACAGCAGTCGCTCATCAAACTATGTAATGATGACAGATGTGCATAAGAAAATAAGTTCAGTAAACAAATAAAGAAACTGTAGTGGTCTACAAAATTTTTTGCATTATTGCAAAAAGCTTGATGCCCTTATTTTATTACTAGCTTCTGCCAGCGGCTTCGCCCGCTTCCCGAGGGAACTATTTCCCTTACTCGGATAAAAAGTAACCTATGTTGTTCCTCAGGGTCTATTCTATCTCTTTACCAAATTTCATCAAAATCGCCTCACTGGTTTAGGCGTGAAAGCGTAACAGACAGACAGAGTTACTATCGCATTTATAATATTATCAGTAGGGAAGTGGGGAAGTACCAACTTTAATATTACGTAGAAGTTTTCCGGCTCCTTTACACTGTTGGCTTGTAACTAGTTGGTATGGAAGTGCAACCATACCGCCTAGCTACAAGCCAACAGTTTCATAAACCATCAGCAACTACTTACAAACCGGTCCATTACGCTCCATCATAAATTTTAGCACCATTACCGAAACCTATGAAAATTTTACCGTGTAAAACAATCTAGGAGTTTTTAAAGCTCGTTAAATACAAGCCAGCTGCCAACTACGTAATCTGTGAGGTAAACTGCAGTGTGTTTACTGAGAGCCGTGGATATACGCCAACTGTGGTACTGTGTTAGCGTAGTTAGGTGGGATTTTGACTTTTGGTGGACATAATTGAAATGGCAGTCTGAAAGAATGTGCCAGATTTTTTGATTGACTGTATACTTGTATTTGTATGGGAAAAAGCTGTGTTATTTTCTTGAGATTAAATACGAAATCAATTTAACA
This sequence comes from Heliothis virescens, assembly GCA_002382865.2. Classification (NCBI taxonomy): domain Eukaryota; kingdom Metazoa; phylum Arthropoda; class Insecta; order Lepidoptera; family Noctuidae; genus Heliothis; species Heliothis virescens. Next base: position 15,794,391 of record NWSH02000517.1, read on the forward strand.
GTTCATGCTATCAAGAGTTGAGGCACAGTTGAGAGCAAGAGAGGTGTTCACAATTAGTACGGTCGGGGATCTTCTGGTCTATCAATGTCTTAATTACAATAATTCCAGAAACATTTTTATCCGACTGCTAAGAAGGGTTATATTTTTTCATTCGATGTATGTATTGTTACTAAAAATCGTGATCTCTATGGATTCACACAAAACGTTCCTTGCTCAATAACTCAATTGAAGTCTTTCAGCAGCAACAGGAAACGAGTGGGCAAGAGCGATCGCAAATATTTCTCCAATACCACACAACTCTGTACCTATTTATTAAAACGGTCATATTTCAGTCAGTAAAGACTCCTATTAAGTAACCAAACGAAATGTTCTGGATGCTCCACCTATGAGTATTTAGTCAAAATAAGCGTCAATATAAAATCCTACGCGAGCCATCGTCACGATTGAGTCAAATCCAGAAATAATGTAACAGTCGTTTATTTTCGCGTGTCTATGCTTCCTTTGTGCGATTTTCACGTCGCAGTCATCACTACAAATGACTGATGATTCGCGGTAACTAATAGCCCCAGATTATGATGTAAAAGGCAATTAATAGATCGTTAAAGAACCCATTACAATACAGAAAATAAGAATACATTGTATTCTTTTATTTCCTCTGCTAACAATATTGGTATCCGTCCCTATCAAAGCAAATTGTTTCCTTCGATAGCGAAAGCAAAGGCATTTTATTCCTTTGCAAAAAAAGGAATTAGATTGACCTTCACACTGGGAGTTAAGGCAAGCAATCAGATATGTTTCGAACTTGCTGATTACAATGTATAGATACTACTTTTGAGTTTGAAATCTTCCAGAAGCTCTATCAACAAATTCAAAACATGTTATTGAAGCATTGTGATTATACATCGTGTTTCTAATTCAGTGCAATTGGGTGCATTGCGAAGTTGTCTCAGCTACAAATAGACGGTTCCACTAGTTTCCGTGGGTGGTGGTAGACGACAATAGTAGTTACCAGGAAAACAGACAGATACATCTGTTCTCTTGGTAATAGTAATTATAATTGTGCTATCAATAAAATCTTGTTGGAGTCACTGACCTTAGTATTTTTGCTTGAGAAACTTCGAAAGATAGAAATCAAATCGTCTGGCAATATTCAGTCTGAAAGTGTTATCTCACTCGTCTATGGTGGGCTCATAGGCTATCCTATGCTAATCCTATCCTAAGCTCATATCCATATCTCTCTTATCCGCTTGCAGCAAGGTTGGGTAAGCTGATTTCTAAACCATGTTTGCTGATCAAAACATAAAATTGACGAGACAGAGAGGGAAACTTAAAAGTCGATCATGAAACTTCTGTTCACCCAAGACGTTTCATCTCCTCAGAACAGTATCTGTTGCCTGACTTTGTATTCAAAGAGTCATGAAACACATGATACCACAGGGTTGAAAATTTAGGACGTTTGTTAGGAGCACTCTACGTAAAAGTGACAGTGAGAAGGCACTTTATTTAATTTTGCGGAGTTCAAAACTATTTATTTTTAATTACAGCTCTTAGGTTTATAAACAGACTTTGTCTTGGCATCTCGATCTCGTTCGCGTCAGTTTAATTAATTTGCTAGACGTCTACCTGTAGTTAGACGATGGCATTAAATCTAGAGTGCATGCTTTTCATAACAAAGGGGACACTGGTAACGCCGCCCACGTCTCGATGTTTGTTATCAAGGATGTTTCAAGGTTTGTTTGTCGACCTTGCGGACACAGTCGTCCCGTGTTCCCCGGTAGATAACAACACGTCACCGGTGAAATGGCGTTATCCTCTAAAAATCATCGTGTGTGCGGGTGTTCTATGTTTAGCGGGCGGAGAGTACAGGGCCAGGAGAGGAGCAGTCGCTTGGAAGACGCGGACGCGACCACCTCGCTCTCCAGCGCTTGTACGACCTTCGACCACTCGCCGAGTGAAGTGTGTGACTGTGATTGTGTTCTCGTGATACCTTTACCGACCGCCTCGCGCTCAGGTACGGCTATAACATCACAATTAGCAATGGACGCTTTATAATTAGACGGGCTGTGGGCTGTGGCGAAAATATCGTGATTTTTTCCCCCTCGTTTCAATGTTACGGGTGTAGTGTTACCAGCAACGCGTCTGGTTTATTTCTAGTGCGGCGTGGGTGGATGAGTTTCGCGGCAATGTTATATTTTTCTGGTACGCCGCGCTGTGTGCACGGCGGAACAGCGCACGCGCAGGACCTGCGCTAAAGCCGCGCCGGATGACCTTGACCCAATTTTTGCATATGTTTTTAGGGATGAGAGGCGCTAATTATATTTTAGATTAACACCTCTATCTATGCACACACATGACAACCTAATGGATTGCAAGAACAAAGTCTGGCTGTAGTTTGTTTCAGAAATGCTTGGAGAGCTTTTGATTTATGACCATTATTATGTCTGGAAGTTTATATCCAGCTTGAGCGTCTGATTCCCAATATAAAATGTATATCAAAATAATCTGGTTGCTAGCCAGTTTGTTGTTGCAAAGTGTTGTGCAAAAGACAACCAAACAGTTATGTATAGATCTGATGCTCTGCTACATGTTGTTTTGTTTTTGGCTTTCATAAACATTGTAATAACGAAGACAAATATCATCTTCATACGATGCTACACCTTTGTTCAGTGTTCCAACATACTATGACCTGAAACAATGTTCAGGAGAACAACATCCTATGTTTCCATTTAAAAGACGATAGGTTTTCAATGAAAATCACTAGAATGTAGTTTACGATCGGCGCGTATTCTAGAGTATTCAGAAATTTATCATGGGAGGTATTCTTGCCAAAAATACTAACCCTGTTCCCACAAAACTGAAACTATTCGCTTCTCATCATTGTTCTGCTGATGGAAGACGTCAAATGAAAGACAGTTCGTCGAGACATTTAGCTAAAAAAATATGCAAAATATTTTTTGATTTTGTTGTAGGCTTTGGATGTTCTCCATCGGCTATTATTCCAATATAAATTGAAGTACGATTGCAAACTTTACAACATTTGCATAAAGCTTATAATGGCTTGCTTTAGATCAATGAACAATCGTAAATGTAAAGCAGTCATTGCCCTAATTATTTATAGAGGTTACGACATCGAGATTTTACGTTAATCCCCTGTAATTCATTTTGATTGCTCTCCTAGTTAAGAAAACTGCACAGTTGGTGCTCTAGAAAGAGCTTATCAGGTTTTTGAGAGTCGGTACCTTGTTCTTATTTGTTCCCAATTTTACTCTCTTTTCTACTCGTTAAGCTTCGCTTATCAACTGTGATATTTGTCCAAATTCCATCTCATCTATTTTCATATACCTCTAGTTATTAAAATCTGAAAGCAAATTTTTGAGTCATGAAAGCACTCATAACAATTTTTATTTAGATTTAAATTTACCATCACCAACATTATTATCATTATGAAAATGCAGTCTATTTACAATAGGAATGCTTGATATAACAAACACAACACCTGCCTGCGTTGTTTGTCAAGCTTATAATCCCTTGGTATGAGGAAGCCAAGGACTATCAACAATCTAAACGTCAGTTGCATTAGCACCCATATTATCTTCATCAGTAATACAAACAGTATCTCCTTCAAAATACAAATCTGTTAAATTGAAAACGGAACTGGTTACCTAAATATTTATGTTCAAATCGCAAGTTTCTTCTGAAATTCGATCAAAACTCACATACTTTTCACTCTGAATTTTTTGTGAACTTTACACAAATTTTGTGCACAAATATTTTGCTTTTACTGAAGCAAGGCAACGTCAGCTTATTATGTCAAGGTGTCGTAAATATAAGTTTGTTCTAGCGTATGGACGCTGTTTTGATTTACTGTCGGTTCCAATATTACTTGAAACACTGAATTTTCAATTTATTTTGACTGCTTTTCGTTCCTAATTGATCATGCTGGTTGTTCTGTTTTTATCGGTAACTACGTAACTCTCAGAAGTTTGATTTGTGTATGTTATCTATAGGATGAGGTTTCACAGTTGAATCTAGTCCGAGGCTATAATTTAATTCTTTCCTAATATTAATCTATGAATCTACCTTTACTTTTTATCTATTTTTATGATGCTCACGTGTAGCACCTGCAAGTGCTATTTCATCTTGCCTTCCGATTTAAAAGCCTTTCGCACCTCTAAGTTCGATAATGATAAAGGATTTATCTTCAGAACAACTTATGATATTAATCTTTCGCATTATTAATACCCAATGTTTGTATCTATTGATCTTTACTTTCGTAACTGACGTCAGATACCAATCGATGCTAACGATAAATGTTTCTCGAAGAGCTTCTGCGAAAATGGATTTATTTTGACTAATTTCCGAGGAAGCGTGTATTTTGTTTGCAAATCTATTCCAATAGAACGTAGAATCAAATGCATAATATTTTGTTGTACACACTATTCCTAGTATCAATTGGTGGATCTTTTAATTAAATAATTAAAAATGTTCTCTTACAAGCGTGATACTTCCATTAATAAATGCAGCTTATTATGATTTTTGGAGAATTAGCTTAAACTTGGTTGTTTATTTTGTTCATTATATCCTTGCTATGGATACTACTTGGAGCTTTCATTCAATTTCTGAAGTTACGAAATGATCGATAAAACATACTTGAACTCTTGTGGCCTGAAATTGATTTCAAAATGCATACTCGAGTTGGTGAATCAGAGAAAATGTAGTAAAATGTTTTGGAGATGGGAAATCATTAGATATTGGTGAAGCAGTAGGGAGTTAAACTTATACGTAACTAACAGAGGCCTACTTTCGTTACAATCCTTTGTTTACCAAGGCCACGGCAACTTTCGAACAATCCTGCAGCCTCGAACTTGTCACTGTCCTGCAATTTTCTTCTCCTCAGTCAAGATCAGCATGATCTATCGAAGTGAAATGTTGATAAAGATTCACTTGCTAGTCTCCAAAAGTAAACATCTCATTTTCATTTGAATTGGAGTGCTCCTTTATAGTCATTATACATTTGGTTTTTACACAGTCATTATAAATTTTGGGATTGGCAATATTGAGCGGGCAGATTTCAACTCGCCAGTTTACTACGATGTTCCAAATGTGCAACAAAATGCCAACAATAGGAGCGTTTAACGTAAATCCTTAAGCAATAGAAATATTTAAAAACTTAGCAACGAACAGTTTACCGGAGCAATTGCAACATGGAGTCAATATTCTTCGTGTTGAGTTGGTGCCAACATCGATGAGCAATTAGTGGGACATCCGACGAATGTTTTAGACGCGTCTCGTATTAATTATGCACGTTCGATTGGAACAGACGGCCGTAATGCTGATATTTGTACTACGATACATATTTCAGTAGTAGGCGATAAAGTCATTAATTTAAATAATGCATTCTTAATAGTTTTTAAAGATGGGAGCTTGCGTTATATGCTACGTTCTGTTGATTAGAATGTAAATATAGGTATAGTTGGATGAGTAGAAGGAGCACTATTTAGGCAAATTCAAAACAAATTATTGGTTAGAAGCCTGGTCGATCTACCGATGTCTGTAGACCGTTTCATTGACAGTATTTAATCTTGTCAATATGGAACCAAACAGTACCCAAATCTAAAAGCAGCCTAATTAAAAAGCAATAATAATAATAAAACCGCAGATAACACCAAGAAATTTTAACATATTGTTGTGAACGGAGGAGTTAACGCATTGCGTCTAAAAAGTATTCCCAGTTACACTGCAATTCAGAAGAACGTTATTAATGTTTCCCATTAGATGACGTCACAAGGCCATGCGGTGGGAACGTTTAAAAATAAACTTTTCTATTTAGTTTTATCGTCATCACGAGATTCATGGAGAAATGGAATGGTGGACTTAAAATAACATGATCTCGTTTATTGGTTTGGTTTATAGTGCCTTGGTCTGATTGTTTACCCTAGTTTGCTGGCGATAGATGTTCAGGGTTAGTGGCATTATTTTGATCTTATGCGTTGTCGTTATACTCCATTCAGTCATATGGTTAATCAGAACGAACTTAATTCAGTATTTAATCATTATTTCTTGTTAAGATATACAGAGCCTTTGATACCCTTAAATATTTATTACGTTCCTTTCTATTTCTTCTGTATTTTTCTATTTTTTCCCTGTTATTGTAGTAATACTAATTTTACTATGTGAGGTTGATCTCTACAAGCTATTTTGGCAACCGTCTTGATGTTTTCATTGTTCTCAACCATGTCGCCAAATTGTGGCTTTTTAATAGATCCGAAGAATGTTACGCTTATTTTGGGATTTTATTGTTTTTAAACACGGACCTATTTAATGTTTTTAGTAAATTTAAATTTGTTCTTAGGATTTAGCAGACAGCCTCAGGGACGACAAAGGTATCGCCGAACATCTGAAGCTTCCTATTCAAAGAATCAACGACTACCAACTACTGCTTAAGGTTGGTTCCTAATTGCGTTTTCTAAATTGTGTACATACTTTCATATTAATGATGTTTTGGCACTTGTAAGATACATTGTTATATTTTTCATTCTCTTAATAAATCTTTTCTTTGTGCTGATTCCAATATTTTGTTTGATAGGAACTAGTAAAATACTCCAAACGGCTAGGCGAAGACTGCACTGACCTCCAGAAAGCATTGGAACTCTTCCTCAGCGTTCCGAATCGTGCTACCGACAACAAATTCATTGCTAGCATCGAAGGCTTTCGCGGTAACATCTACAAACTTGGACGTCTGCTCACCCACGACTGGTTTACTGTCACCGACGCCGAAGGGAAGGCTAGAGAGAGATACGTCTTTCTCTTTAAGGCGAGAGTACTTATCTGTAAAGTTAAGAGGGTCTCGGATGATCGCTCCGTGTTTGTGCTGAAGGATATTGTTAAGGTTGGTAGGCATTTTTGCTAAAATATATTTTTTTTCCTTTTAAAAACTTTTCTTACCTATAATTATTGTATCTGTTAATGAATCAAAAATGATCAAGCTTGATCTGTAAGCTGCTTACTGCTTTGTTATGCAGACTATTCCGTAGTCCAAAATTAACGTAAAATTCATCAAGATCTTCCTTCCATTAACCAAGAGATTCACAGCTGTTTCTCGGAAACGGCATACACATTCTAACTTTATCCCCATTCACCAACACACGGTCATGCAACTCCAAAAATAGGTCAATAAAAACTGACCATTTGGATATATTCCAGAATTACGTCTGGAATGTACGAGTATTATGTAGTATCCTTTATCTTGACAATTTTATCTACTTTGTTAGTGAGAATTAGTTTATATAAATGTTGTTGCTACAAGACATTGACATTGTGTCATTGAAATAGCGGCTTGTGATGGCACTGAAGTGTTAATTTTGTTTCGCTATTCTGAAGCAAGGCAAGCTCACGAGATGACGTTAATTTCGGGTCTTGTATTTTAATTTGCTATAATTTAGAAAAGTTTGCTTTTTACTTGTGAGTAAAAGTAAGATAAAATAACGACCGAGTTGCCTTGGTTTTAAGTTCAAAAATAAATAACCCTCTTCCATTTGTCTCACACAGTTACCGGAGGTTGAAATCAAGGAAAACCCTGCCGAACCGCTTAAGTTCCAACTCTGTCAGAAGGATCCACCACTCAGTGTAACACTTGCAGCCCATAAGGAACAAGTCAAAAATAATTGGCTTGGAGAAATCAGAAAACACGCCAGTGACGTCGGTAAGTAATAGCTGATAAATCTTTAGATATTAAAAGTTCCTTTAGTTTTGTTCGTATTATGAATGTGTGGCTCATCCGCCTTCCAGTTGCACTCGCCGAACACGCAGCTGACGACCTTCAGCTTCTACCAACAGAAGCGGCTCCAGCCGAACCTGAAGAAAAAAAGAAGAAGAGAGAACACGCTGAGGTTACTCAAGCAGAAGCAGTAGATACCAAAGAAAAACGCTCTCGCGTAGAAGTAGCAACTACTGAGGAAGCTCAACAACTTAAAACTAAAAGAAAAGCGTCCATAGAAAGTGAGGTAGCCACTAAAATCTCCAAGTCTGAAGTAACAGAAGTATCTTCTGTTAGCGAGGCACAAGAATCTGTTAAAGTCAGTTCAGTCAGCGCTGCAAAGAGTGAAGTTATAAGCGGTTCAGAAACTGTATCATCTGTGACTGTAGAAAGTTCGAAAGTCACTGAGAAAACCGCGTCTGCTTCACAATCTGCGCAAAGCAGCCAGGTAACAGTAGTAGCGGCTGCATCAGAAGTTAAAGTTGCACAAGCGACTTCTGTGCAAACTTCACAACAAACATCAGTTCAAAGTACAACTGTTGAACAATCGGCTCAAGAGATAAAAGTAGCAAGTGCTCAGAAATCGTCAGTTACTGAACAGTCAACAGTAGAAAGCACAGCTCAAAAATCAACAAGTGCTCAGCAATCTAAAACTGAAGCATCTAGTGTAGAATCTAAAAAAGAAGTCACATCGGAGAAAACATCGTCCGTTGAACAATCAAGCAAACAAGAATCAGTTTCTGAACTTAAAACACAGACTTCGGTCAAAGAAACAGTTCAGGAAACTGTTGTAGCTTCCCAACAGTCTAATGTACAGGAAGTTAAAACCCAACAATCTGTAGTAGAAGAAAGTAAAGAGACCAAAGAGGAACAGGCCAGTACCACTGGCGTCGAGTCTCAACACCAAGCTGTAGGTAACGGTCAAACTGTAACCGCAGAGGAAGTCGTTGAAGACGAGATGTCTAGGTATAGCCGCAGTTCGCGGCTCACTGGAGGTAACATATTTATCCAATATACTTACACTTAAGTAGCTCTTTAATTACAATGTATAATCTACCATTAACTTTGCAGAGTACTCCAGTAGCAGCCGAACATTATCGAGTGGCGGTCGCTACGAGTCGTCGTCTACATACGACAGCGGCAGCGGTCTGACGTCATCATACTCACGACGTGAGAGCGGATCGCGTTTGGAAGCCTCCAAGTACGAATCAGGTGGTGCCTTAGAAGGAACCGCCTCTTCCCGCTATGAGTCTAAGTACTCGTCGAAAACCGAAGGAGGTTCCAAATATGGAATAGAGTCCAGCTACGAAAGCAAATCTGAGTCTGGATCAAAATACGGAATTGAATACGATGCTGCCAGCAAGATCGACAGCATTGCCTCCAAGTACGGAATCGAATCTAACATTGAAAGCAAATCCGAAAGGTCAGCCTACGCTATTGAAGGCGACTCAGCGAGCAAGATTGACAGCATTGCTTCGAAATACGCTTCAAAACGAAACAGCATCAAGTCTAGCTTAGACAGTGATAAAATCGAGGCAAGTCTAGAAGCCAAATATGAAAGCAAGATCGAAAGCTCTACCTACGGTATAGAGTCTGACACTACAAGCAAAATAGACAGCATCGCCTCTAAGTACGCTTCTAAGAGAAACAGCATCAAAGCTAGCATTGACGGCGACAAGGTTGAATCAATTTCTTCGAAGTCCGAAAGTAGCTATGAGACCGTCAAAAATGGAGGCTCCTCTTATGAAAGCAGGTCTTCTAAGAAATCTATAGCCAATGGCTCAGTTAGTACTGGCTACGAAACTGCCAGGTCCATCTCTAAATCTGATTCTCAAGATGGCAAGCCAATCTTCACGAAGACCTTAGAAGGCCAGAACATTGAGCGTAAGTAGTTGCATCGAACAACGAGTCACATCTCAGTAGACACACTATTAGTGCTTGTACATAACGCTTGTAGAACACTAACGTACACAACGCATTATTTTAACCAAGCTTTGTAAACAAAACATTATTTCCTATCGATGTAAGAGTTCGTACGGTTACCTTTTAAAAATTAAACAAAGTCAATTTTGTAGTCCAAAGACTTATATTTGAACAAATTCTTACTTGTGCTAAATTCATCGAGGTAAACATAGCCGTACGAACTCCCATAACCAAGCTTTGAATCCCCAGCCGGCGAGAACGCTATCTTCGAATGCCTTCTGCGCGATGCCAAGGACGTGAAGGTCAAATGGTTGAAGGACAACAAGCCCATGGGGGACCGCCTCATGGACCGTTGTTCCATCTCCATTGAGAACGATGGAAGCTTCAAGTTGGAACTCAAGCACTGCAGGGAGGAAGACGCAGGAGTCTATACGGCTATCGCTGAAAATGTGAAGGGAAATGCCCATTGTACGGCTCAGTTAGTCGTGCAGGAGTGTGAGTGATTTTCAGTTTATTTTGAGGGTTTGAAGAAAATGGTGGTGTAAGTAGTAGGGATAGCTTACGTCTCACAGTAACATTGGGTACATTGTTAACTTCGCTCTAAAGCTATGAATCAAAATAGTTTTCCCCTCCATTACCTACCATTTTCATTCAAACTCAATCATCAATTTAATAAAAATATGTTTTATCTTAATTATTGGATTAAGTATTTTCTCTCCTTGAGTTACTGTATGCATGCTCACCGCGATCACCGATTAAGACATTGTAAAGCGTATAACAAGTAGTTTGAAATCTGATCAAATACCTCTATAAATAATTTTCCTGTATTTTGCACTTATTTCAGTATTGTTGTACACGTGTTTATTTTACTCACAAATTATTATAACCTGTATTTTTTAACTATATGACCACAGACATACCTTTATATACAATTTGTCTGTGTATATGACATTTGAGGTATGATATTACAGAACAAAATTTCAAATTTTGTGACAAAATGATGATTTATTTCTATTTGAAATTGTTTCGACTGCCTCAAATGGTACAGACAACAGCAGGTCCACGTATACGAATCTGTCAAATTTTACCAATCGAACATTAACCTTCCACTATTGTGATTAGGTTGAAAATCTATCGCAGAAATTTGACAAATTGTGGTAACTTGATGTGTTGTCGTCTGTACTTTAAGTTTCCAAATAATGTTTTAATTTCCAAAATTCCCATGAACCACTTATAGTGACTCCGGAAGAGCGCAAGGAGAGGAATGCTCTGAAGGCGCCATACTTCCTCGTGGCCCTCAAGGATACTGAGATTATGGAGAACACGTACTTGCGCTTCATGGTCAATGTCAAGGGCGACCCTAATCCTGATGTCAAGTTGTAAGTAACTGTGGACGCTTATTTAAGGAAGTAAATGATGTACTCTGTAATTTATATTTCTTCCAAGTTTCTGAAGTAGTTAAAAGGCATAATATACAAAAGGAAGTAAATTTGCTTTTCATAATTTAGTATTGAAATAAAAATGGAATTTCTATTTGCCTTGGACTCTTAGAATGCACTGGAAGTGCAAATTTTTTTTTCTCAAAGTTTTGCACTTCCATTTTTTTGACATTAGTTTCTTCATCTCTTTTATTGTTTGCAATGGAGATCTTAGGCCATCTTTATATTGATATCCTCAGTCAGACTTTTTTTAATATCTCAATGATACCAACACTTAATATTTGACTTTATGATCACTATGGTATAACCCTCCCCAGCTACCGCGACGACAAAGAAATTCTGACAACGTCAGATTCAGACCGTGTCTCCATCATCCGCACCCGAGCGGACCGCGGCTGCTACGAGCTGGTGATCTCCGACGTCCTGCCGTCTGACGCCGGGAAGTACTCCTGCAAGGCCATGAACATCTACGGCGAAGTTACGTCAGAAGCCACCGTCACTGTTGTTGGTGAGTTGAGCTGATCCTTGTAAGGATTGGGTCTTTTAGCGCACTCGAAAAGAAACTTTAATGTTATTGAAATTAAGTAGCGGGGTGAGGCCGCGTATGCTTGAGGATGCATGAGTATTTTTCGTCAAGTCCTTTATTACAATTATATTAAAGTTGATTTTTGAGTGCCTTAGATAAAAATCCTTTCCTCTGAGCTCCTCTATGATGCAAGTATTAGAATTTGAAATATTATTATCAGTCTGTCTATAGAAAAGCATAAATAAAGCAACTGTTTTCTCAATACCATCCAGATAAAAGACAAAGCTAAATATTTCATCAAATTATGTAATGCTCTGGAATTTTGCCATCTTTCCTCTAAAATCAGTATCCAAAATAAATCCTACGTTAAATTGTATTTGTAGTATACCTATTTTTAATGAAGTCAATAATATTAACGGCTTAATTAATAGCCTATTAATCAAATAAAGAATGTATGTGGCGACCATAAATAATATTGTAACGTTTAAAAATCAGTTGGAGATCTTCCAGCTGTAGTTTATGGATCACTGCGCTATATATATCGTTTACTAGAATTAGACTGAACTTGTAATACTTTTAAATTGTTGTTGACTTAAATTCTTTACGTGGCTTGCGTAATTTTTAAAAGCATTCTTTCAATGTTTTACTTAAGTCACCAAACTCAATCTCTCTTATTTATTTAATCTGATTCATGCTAAAAGGAGCAGTATTTGCTGCTACTTTTAGAATAATAATAACGTCTACGGCCGATTTCGACCACGGTGGTTGTTCTCAGTTGAGGAGATCTGCCAGTTGCGCAGGACATACAATCATTTGCACTCCCTGTTCCCTTACCCTTATAGCCCGATGGAACGGCAATCCGACACCGCCGGATAGATCAGGCGCAGGAAGGACATTAACGTGCTTTTTGAGAACATTATAGATTAAAAAATATTGCAAAATGATGTTTTCATATATTCTCAGATGACAAGAACATCTTCGGTGAGCTGCCACCAGGTGGCGAGGGTCTGCTGGCTAAGGGAGAGAAGCCCACCTTTGTGTGGAAACGTGATGGACAGAACTTTGATCCTGAAGAAAGATTTAAGGTACGCATTGCTTAGAAAGACTGTTTCAAGTAACTGTACAATGTTTGGTTTGTTAACAAACTGCGGGGCCTAGGGACTTGCGACTACCGTGGCTGCACACTAGTTCGCTAGAGCTACCGGCCTTGGTACACTGTGGGCTGCAAAAGAACCACCGTGGGTTTAAGTCAGTAAGAGTCAGACTCTCGGGGGTCATTTGATGATTTCCACAAAAAAAGGTTTGTTATCCAAACAATTTTCTATTCTGGTTCTCTTCAACAGAAACATGACAAGGACAAACATCAATCAACCTAAATATTTTGCAGTCTACTGACATTATGTCCTCTTTATTCTGCAGGTGCTCCTAGGTGATGATGAAGACTCCTTAGCGCTGGTGTTCCAACACGTGAAGCCAGAAGACGCAGGCATCTACACCTGTGTCGCCAAGACCAGCACCGGCAACATCTCTTGCTCTGCTGAACTTACTGTACAAGGTACATTGTGTGCTCCTTCAAGATGGTACATTTTAATAGCACAGATTGACAGGTTAAAAAATATTTTTTTAAACACGAGAAACCTTCAGAGCAAACAAAGAAAACTGAAGAATCATTTCTAGGTCAACTTTTCTTGCAAAGTTTACCTATAAACTATCAATGTCCCATGAACTTTTATTAGACGAATCTCCACTGCATGGATGACGTAACGTAAACAAATGAACGCTTTACGGAAAAAAAATTACATACAAAATACTAATTAACTACATCTTCTCGACTTCTCTTTTCCGAGCCGCGTGGATCGAATGAAATCAATGTATTACAACACCGGTAACTCAGCTATTTCCGATGGAAGCCGACTTCAACATAGTTGGGAAAATACCAGGCAGATGATGATAATTAACATATTTTGGTCTTCACCCCTCAGGTGCAGTCCACGAGCTGCACCGCGAGCCAGAAAAGCCGACCCTGGTGATAGAGCACCGCGAGGCCATCGTGTCGGCCGGCGCCTCCGCCATGCTGGAGCTCGTCTGCAAGGGCTTCCCCAAGCCCAATGTCGTCTTCAAGCACAACGGGAAGGATGTTGAGGCTGATACCAGGCACAAGTAAGTGGTCATTTGTCTTGTAATTACTAAAGCTACGTGTAATGTTTAAAATTTTCAAGGTAACTTTAAAGACTCGTCCTACTCAAAAAAACGGACAAAAAAGGTATCAAAAGTGCAAATGCTTAAAAAAAACACACCACAAAAATAATACCATAGATCCAATAACCTAAAAAAAAACTTGAGGAAACATTGTTTGTTTGTACCCTAAGAGTCGGTACATATCTGACGGAAAATGCGTCGCGTATTATCGGTCGCGCAACGCTATGACAGACAAATACACAATAAAACATTCAACCGTTCACACCTAACCGATGAAGCGTAAGTGCGTCGATCANCCAGCTACCGCGACGACAAAGAAATTCTGACAACGTCAGATTCAGACCGTGTCTCCATCATCCGCACCCGAGCGGACCGCGGCTGCTACGAGCTGGTGATCTCCGACGTCCTGCCGTCTGACGCCGGGAAGTACTCCTGCAAGGCCATGAACATCTACGGCGAAGTTACGTCAGAAGCCACCGTCACTGTTGTTGGTGAGTTGAGCTGATCCTTGTAAGGATTGGGTCTTTTAGCGCACTCGAAAAGAAACTTTAATGTTATTGAAATTAAGTAGCGGGGTGAGGCCGCGTATGCTTGAGGATGCATGAGTATTTTTCGTCAAGTCCTTTATTACAATTATATTAAAGTTGATTTTTGAGTGCCTTAGATAAAAATCCTTTCCTCTGAGCTCCTCTATGATGCAAGTATTAGAATTTGAAATATTATTATCAGTCTGTCTATAGAAAAGCATAAATAAAGCAACTGTTTTCTCAATACCATCCAGATAAAAGACAAAGCTAAATATTTCATCAAATTATGTAATGCTCTGGAATTTTGCCATCTTTCCTCTAAAATCAGTATCCAAAATAAATCCTACGTTAAATTGTATTTGTAGTATACCTATTTTTAATGAAGTCAATAATATTAACGGCTTAATTAATAGCCTATTAATCAAATAAAGAATGTATGTGGCGACCATAAATAATATTGTAACGTTTAAAAATCAGTTGGAGATCTTCCAGCTGTAGTTTATGGATCACTGCGCTATATATATCGTTTACTAGAATTAGACTGAACTTGTAATACTTTTAAATTGTTGTTGACTTAAATTCTTTACGTGGCTTGCGTAATTTTTAAAAGCATTCTTTCAATGTTTTACTTAAGTCACCAAACTCAATCTCTCTTATTTATTTAATCTGATTCATGCTAAAAGGAGCAGTATTTGCTGCTACTTTTAGAATAATAATAACGTCTACGGCCGATTTCGACCACGGTGGTTGTTCTCAGTTGAGGAGATCTGCCAGTTGCGCAGGACATACAATCATTTGCACTCCCTGTTCCCTTACCCTTATAGCCCGATGGAACGGCAATCCGACACCGCCGGATAGATCAGGCGCAGGAAGGACATTAACGTGCTTTTTGAGAACATTATAGATTAAAAAATATTGCAAAATGATGTTTTCATATATTCTCAGATGACAAGAACATCTTCGGTGAGCTGCCACCAGGTGGCGAGGGTCTGCTGGCTAAGGGAGAGAAGCCCACCTTTGTGTGGAAACGTGATGGACAGAACTTTGATCCTGAAGAAAGATTTAAGGTACGCATTGCTTAGAAAGACTGTTTCAAGTAACTGTACAATGTTTGGTTTGTTAACAAACTGCGGGGCCTAGGGACTTGCGACTACCGTGGCTGCACACTAGTTCGCTAGAGCTACCGGCCTTGGTACACTGTGGGCTGCAAAAGAACCACCGTGGGTTTAAGTCAGTAAGAGTCAGACTCTCGGGGGTCATTTGATGATTTCCACAAAAAAAGGTTTGTTATCCAAACAATTTTCTATTCTGGTTCTCTTCAACAGAAACATGACAAGGACAAACATCAATCAACCTAAATATTTTGCAGTCTACTGACATTATGTCCTCTTTATTCTGCAGGTGCTCCTAGGTGATGATGAAGACTCCTTAGCGCTGGTGTTCCAACACGTGAAGCCAGAAGACGCAGGCATCTACACCTGTGTCGCCAAGACCAGCACCGGCAACATCTCTTGCTCTGCTGAACTTACTGTACAAGGTACATTGTGTGCTCCTTCAAGATGGTACATTTTAATAGCACAGATTGACAGGTTAAAAAATATTTTTTTAAACACGAGAAACCTTCAGAGCAAACAAAGAAAACTGAAGAATCATTTCTAGGTCAACTTTTCTTGCAAAGTTTACCTATAAACTATCAATGTCCCATGAACTTTTATTAGACGAATCTCCACTGCATGGATGACGTAACGTAAACAAATGAACGCTTTACGGAAAAAAAATTACATACAAAATACTAATTAACTACATCTTCTCGACTTCTCTTTTCCGAGCCGCGTGGATCGAATGAAATCAATGTATTACAACACCGGTAACTCAGCTATTTCCGATGGAAGCCGACTTCAACATAGTTGGGAAAATACCAGGCAGATGATGATAATTAACATATTTTGGTCTTCACCCCTCAGGTGCAGTCCACGAGCTGCACCGCGAGCCAGAAAAGCCGACCCTGGTGATAGAGCACCGCGAGGCCATCGTGTCGGCCGGCGCCTCCGCCATGCTGGAGCTCGTCTGCAAGGGCTTCCCCAAGCCCAATGTCGTCTTCAAGCACAACGGGAAGGATGTTGAGGCTGATACCAGGCACAAGTAAGTGGTCATTTGTCTTGTAATTACTAAAGCTACGTGTAATGTTTAAAATTTTCAAGGTAACTTTAAAGACTCGTCCTACTCAAAAAAACGGACAAAAAAGGTATCAAAAGTGCAAATGCTTAAAAAAAACACACCACAAAAATAATACCATAGATCCAATAACCTAAAAAAAAACTTGAGGAAACATTGTTTGTTTGTACCCTAAGAGTCGGTACATATCTGACGGAAAATGCGTCGCGTATTATCGGTCGCGCAACGCTATGACAGACAAATACACAATAAAACATTCAACCGTTCACACCTAACCGATGAAGCGTAAGTGCGTCGATCATACTAAGGGTCATGGCTCATTGTAGCGGCACCGCTCCAACCCGGCAAATAACGTGTCATTTAAATTTGAACTTTAAATCGCATGACGTATGATGTATTTCATAACGTCAAAACAAAAAAACTGACGGCGGGCTGTCAGCGCGCGGTTTCTTATCTGACAACTCACGTTGTTATGAAATATATCATACGTCATACAATTGAATGTTCAAATTTAAATGACACGTTATTTGCCGGGTTAGAGCGGTGTCGGCACAATCAGCCATGACCCTTAGACGATACGCTCGACGCATTTTCCGTCAGATATGAACCGACCCTAAAGACTTCGAAACCACAACCGATTTGAAAAAAAATATTTCACTGTTGAGAAGCTACACTATCCCCGAGTAACATAGGCAATCTTTACCCAAATACGGGAAGTAATTCCCCAGGATGCGGTAAAAACCATAGAAAACAACCAGTAGTCAAATAAATGCCCTAAGGCACTGACCATTTCCCACCTTCCAGATTCCTATACGAGGACGAAGAGAGCATGTCCTTAGTTATCAAGAACGTATCCCAAGCCGACGCCGGCGAGTACCTGGTGACGGCCAGCAACGAGCTCGGCGAGGACTCCACCACCATGCACCTGGTCGTTAAGGCTGCTCCCAAGATCAAGAAGAAGATTGAGAACCAGACGTGTATGGTAAGCGGGATACTGACATACTTAAACTATTGTAATGTCAAAACAAGTACCTAATAATATAGATATTAAAGGTTGGATTGTCATCCACATTAAAGTGAATATAAGAGCCGCCATGGAATTTTGTTTTCGTTCAGACACGCTTAGCTTCCAGCAGTACTATAGGTCGTCATCTATCTTTAGTTTTGCCAGTCATGCTAGAAGTTGCTATTTATCCCTTAGCCAGCAAAACTCATTTAATATTATCCTAAAACTAGTTGGGTACTAGGGTGGGTCGATTTTTTCAAATTGTGTTGGATTTTAACTGGGGGGGTCTCAAAAGTTGCGTAAAAATATAAGCTATTAGACTATTTTTTTATTTTTCTCATTTTACATTGTTTTCAGCCCTCTACCGGAGTTCAAAATTTTCATAAATTCAAAGAAAAGTTGTATTTAAATAAGGTTATTCACCAAAAAAAAACTCACTTTTAAGGATAAAAAGCATTTATTACGATCTTCAATTGTCATTAACGAACAAAAATAAAACATATAAAATATATACATACGTATTCTACATACGCGTGTAGCGCGTATCAAATCGTCATTATTGTAATGTTAGAAACCACTCAGAAATCGTAGAATTATGTAGAAAACTGTTTTTGCATGATGTAGTTGCCTTTATAAGACCAAACTAAAACAAGAATAAGAAAAAAAATCTTTTCAAAATATTTTGTAGTTTTTGAACTATAGGCAGAAAATACCATTTTTTCTGATATTTGAGCCTCGGTAGAGGGCTAAAAGTTATATCGGATATTTTTGTTAATATTTTTCCTGTAATAGTACGACAATAACGCAACTTTTAAGACCTACCCACGATTTTTATCAAAAAAAAATTGAAAATCGACCCACCCTATTGGGTACTCAGGTGAATGAGTCGACTGGTGGCGAGAAATTCAAATATAAAATCTTTTTTTGTATGTTTTACCTAAGTTAACATTTGATATTTAAAAATATTTTTACTGTGGTTTCTGCTACTATTCTTAAAGTATATATGAGGCGACGATATGTTTTTATTTAATCAGCAACTCATTTCCTTTATGCTCCGATAATATTTTATCCTAAACCTTTTTCCAGGTGAGCTCCACCCACACCGTGACCATCGAGATCGAAGGCACCCCCTCCCCCGACGTGACATTCTACAAGGATGGAGTGGAACTCAAGAGTTCTGACCGCATCCTCATCGTGAAGGAATCGGACGAGGTCTACAAGATCACCATTAAAGATGCCAAGCTCACTGATACTGGCTCTTATTCTGTTGTTGCCAAGTAAGTAGAAATACTAATTGTAGAACTTGTTGAGGGCTCTCTGATAGCCGGGTAGAATTTGATCCAAGATGTAGCACTACCAAACCTACTAAGGTTTTATGTAGATTTAGTCAATAATAGTAACACTCAATCATACGATGGGGTCTCGTGTTACCTAGTAACTCAATTGTTAGGGTCTTAATTTCTAATGATACTAGATGAAAAATGCTGTGTTTACAACTGAAATATTAAAAGTCACTGTTTCTGTTAAGATTCATTTAAATTTGAAGTAAAGGAAACTGTTGACTTTGACATGTTTAGCGAAGATGAACAAAATAGACCTTTCAGAAATACCAAACGACTACATCACCAAAATCTTTTCCAGGAACGAAGTGAACCAGTGCTCGGACTTCTGGCAGTGGCACGTGACGTCACCGCCCAAGGTCACCAAGACCATGGGCGGCAACAAGGTCTGCGAGGAGAAGGAGACTGTCAGCTTCAAGGTCGAGACCGAGTCGGAGCCGGCGCCTACTGTGGCTTGGTAAGTACTGCGGCAATGTTGTCGTTTTTAACCGTCTTCTAAAAAGGAGGTTTTCAAATCCGATTTTAAGATTTAAAAAAGTAATTTAGGGATTCGAGGTTGTGTGTGAATCCCTAATTTGAGTTCTGCCTCTTCTGGTTGCGGGTCCAGGGGTTGAGTGAAACCACGGTGTTCAGATACCGGATATATTTCGCGTAAACCCCTGAGAGAACCTTTCACTCGGACCAGTGCGCAGTAACTGTCCGTTCCGTGTATACTTCACGCTCACATACGTTTTTGCTTACCTTGCACTCTGCCATTCATGCTTACATGTGTCCCTACAGTATTTTAGTTCTTCGAGCTGTTTCTTAAATTTTTATAGATATGTTAAAACAAACAGTCTAAAAGAAACCTGGATTTAATTGTATGACATGGATTCTCTCTGATACTGTATTCGTTGACGTACTTATGGCGTGGTGACCACTGTGTATTATCACCATACAACAAGTATATTTTATCACACATATGTTCAAACAATAAATTTATATTTATTCAGGTTCAAGAACAAGGTAGAGCTGACGGAGTCGTCGACAGTGAAGATATCGTCATCAGGCGCGGCACACTCGCTGGTCATCACGTCCGCCGCACGCGCCGACGCGGGAGAGTACTCCTGCGAGGTAAGCCTTAACAACGTTTGCTACCATGACTGTAGTAAACAGTCAAAACTGACATCATGTTAAATTATCTAGTGTTATTATATGTCATCACAGTGTGTGTCCTTGAGTTTCGTATAGCAGAAGGTTAGGTTAAAAAATTAAATTAAAAATTAAAAAAACCCCCGACACAAAAACTTAATTTCCCTTTAAAAAGTAAAAAATAATAATAAAAAAATACGTCGCGTTGGGGGACCGCTCCTAATTATTTCTTACTTACACTTAATGACATGCCCATCTATTTAGGAGCGGTCCCCCAACGCGACGTAT
>NWSH02000517.1:15822441-15842463 GCA_002382865.2 Heliothis virescens
AAGTTTCGGAGTTAAACAAGGACATCAGAAATTACTTTGTGGGATATTATAACCGCCAATCATAAGATCACGCCTCATATTGAATATTAACTTAGGTAAAACATGAAAAAACCATTTTATATTTGAATTTCCCGCTTCTAGTCGTCGCATTCACCTTAAGTTACATCATTTGATTCGTTTCAAAATTCTTCTTACTGTCGCACTTTTGCATTTTTCGGCCTGTCGCTAAAGCGTACTAAAAAAAACTTATCAATGGTGTAACTATTGGCAAAATCTATTGACTATGAATTTTCTATCCCTAAATTTTTTGTTAGCATTTTGAAACCTAAATTATTTTGCAAATCATGTACTTCTAAGCAAATTGGTACTTCAAAATTGTATTATCTCCTCTTGATCCTGTTATTCTCCCAGCCTATTGCTTTGCTATCCTTCAAGATCACATGGTCGAGCTGTGACTGCAGCCCGACCATAACAAGTACCTATATCTGACACGGCAACTTTAATCTTACAGCACCACCCGCAGTCAAAGGCAGCAGTATGAAAGACGGACACGCGTACGAGTCCCTCCCTCTAGTTTACTCAGTAGAAGTCTCCGGTACTCCGAAACCGACGATCCGTTGGCTCCACGACGGCAAAGAAGTCAAGCCCTGCGGCAGGGTCCACATCACCAATGATGGAGATCTCTTCAAGCTGGAGATCGATGCGGTTCAGATGAAGGATGCTGGCAAATGGCAGTGTGAGATCATCAATAATCTTGGGAAGCAAGTACAGACTGCTCAGTTGTCTGTGTCGCGTAAGTATTTCTATTTCACCTATATTTTGACAATTCACTTTTTAGGGTTCCGTAGCCAAAGGGTAAAATGGGCCCCTGTTGGTAAGACTTCGCTGTCCGTCTGTCCGTCCGTCCGTTATCAGGCTGTATCTCATGACCTATGATTAGCTAGACAGTGGACATTTTCGCAGATGATAACTAGAATACGATAAGTATTTTAGGGGGTCACATACAACAAACGTATTTGTGTCACTTTTTATACATAATGGTACGGAACCCTTCATGAGCGAGTTCGACTTTCACTATTTTTCATGAGCCGGTTTTTAAAGCTCATAATTATTTATACCTCAACAGCTGAATCGGAGCTCCGCAAGCCCAAATTCACGACACCCTTAGAAGCCCAGCGCGTGATGCAGAAGGAGCCGGTGACCATGCAGGCAGTCTGCACGGCTGATCCTCAGCCGCACGTGTCCTGGCTGCTGAACGGCAACGAGCTCACTCCTAGCGCCAGCATCATCACTTCTGCTGATACTAAGGAACTGGAACATGGATTGAAGGAGTGCACTTTCACTTTGCAAATCCCTACTGGTATGTCCTAGTTTTATTTTTCTTACTACTTTTGAAAGTCTTTTATTACATTTTCCTCACATCGACATGGACTGTGTGATTTTAAAACAAGGGATTTTTTTCTAAATGAGTCTGCTTTATATTGTTACTAGCTTTCGCCAGCGGTTTCACCCGCATCCCGTGGGAAATGGGCTATCTAACACTGAAATATTTTTTCAAGGACCAGTAGTTCCTGAGATTAGCGCGTTCAACTAAAAAAACTCTTCAGTTTTATAACATTAGTATAGATTTCGTTAATGCTTCCTCTATTTATAGAATCTTCATTAATAATCAGCGAAAAAAAATCCTTTCTTGCTTGTCCAGGTCGTCACACGGACACGGGCGAGTACACGCTGGTGGCCAAGAACAAGTACGGCGTCGGCGAGAGCTCGGCGCGGCTCGACATACTGCTGCGGCCCGAGGTCGAGGGGCTCAAGGACGTCACCGCTGTGCCGTATGAGGAGACCACCTTCATCGCCAACGTTAGGGCCAACCCTATTGCTGAGGTTAAGTGGTAAGTGACCTAAGCTCTTAAATGTGAATTTGCTTAAACACACTTAACAATTATCTTAACTTACCAACACGCACGGTCGGCGTGGTGAATATGGGTCAATCCCCCCCGCTTCGGGTAGGCTTTCGTTCAGCTGTGGACGTTTTGCTATCAGAGTCTCTTAGCTACTATGAAATGATATAAATTGATGATTTTCTAAGAATTTGACAACATACATTTCTGATCCAAGTTCAATTTCAAATCTAGTTTTCTAATCCATATGTTCAAGTAAGGGATAAATTATAGCTGGTGAGTTTGTAACGCCAAATATATTTTCCAGAAATAACACAATTTTATATTTATTTTTGACGTTCAAAAAGTGATTTCTAGCCTAATTTGATTGATATATCCAATTGCAATTCAGAAAGTTGATCAACTCAATCACACATATTCATCTTCCATATTATCCATCCAGGCACAAAGACGGCTACGAGATCCAGCCTACCGGCCGGTACGACATAGTGTCGGAGGCGGGCGGCGCGGGTGAGGCGGAGTCGCACCGGCTGACGGTGCGGAAGGTCGGCGTGGACGACGCTGGAGTCTACACGCTCATCGCCAAGAATGAGGTCGGGGAGACCTCGCAACAGGCCCGGCTTAGTGTGCATAGTAAGTCACAGAGCTTATTAAAGTTTAAAGAATAGTGTAAAAACCTAAAGAGCAAATCAGAACAAATGAAGACAATTACATTAATTTTCTTTCGTGAATAAATTACAGGAATCTTCTGCAAACCATGAATCATTCAAAATTAATCATAAAGTCACAAATTCTGAAGGGAAGATTCTCTTTACAAATAAATAACTCAAGTGAATTTCCTTTAAATATCAAATAAGTCAGTCGATAACTAGCTAAAAACCCAACCAACTAAAAACACATTAAGTGTGATCTTAATCACCCTCAAGGCAAAAATCTGACTCTAAATTCCCATTCCAGCTGGAGTACCAGTATTTACCAAGCCTCTCCAGAAGCAATCAGTCAGAGACTACGACGACTGCACCCTCAAGGTCCGCTGCGACGGAGTACCGAAGCCCGACGTGCTCTGGTACAAGGATGGCGAGGAGATCTCCAATGATGAACGGCATAAGGTCACCACTGAAGTGGGGGGACAGGTCGACAGCGAGTTAGAGATCAAGCACTTCAATTCTAGTGATGCTGGCAAAGTAAGCTTCTATCTTTTAAATCAAGCAGAAATTAAAAAAATAAACAAATTCATAAGACTCGCATAAATAGGTAAAAACAAGAATGTTTTGGACAGAAGTTCTCAAATAAAATTAAGTTGCTGTTTGCAATCCCAGAAATCTGTGCTTAAAGAAAAGAAAAGAAAAGAAGAATAAATTACTGCAAAGTTTTATCAAAATCCGCCCGGTAGTTTTTGCGTTAAAGAGAAACAAACATACACACATACATGCGTCCATAAATCTTCACAAAGTCATACAGCCATTTCGTACTTCGTTCACTTAGTTTTACGTTTATCTCTCCCCAGTACAAGGTCCGCGCAGTAAGCTTGGCGGGCGAGGCGTCATGCGAGGCGGCCATCACTCTGGAACACAAGGGTGCCGGCTTCGCGCACAAGCTCGACCGACAGAAGGACGTCGATGAGGGAGAACCGCTAGAACTGAAGGCCAAGCTCGATGGCAGCCCTATTCCTACTGCTAAGTGGTAAGTAAATGTTTGACCTTGAATTTTGTGTCTAAATACACAGGGTGTTGAAGTTTGACCTTGACCTTGAAAAGTTTAATGAGGAAAGGAATAAATTAGTTATAGTGTTCTATGCAAAAGGTTGATTATTAATTGCGGTAATTTTTTGTGAAAATTGCGTCCTGATATATTTTGCTATCATTTCAAATTGTTGACAAATAACATTAGGGCAAAAAATGTTGTCAGAATTATCGCACTATAAAGAGCAGCATATGCGAAAAAAATATAAGCATATAAAAAAATATTCTCAACCAAAATATATTACAAAAATCCTTCCACCAGGTTCAAGGACGGCGTGCCGCTATCCCCTGAGGACTCTCGCGTGCAGCAGTCAGCACTGCCGGACGGCACGGTGAGGCTCAGCATCGCGCGCGTGACGCCGGCCGACTGCGGCGCCTACAAGCTCGTCATCTCCAACCCGCATGGAGACAGCTCCGCCCTCTGTGCTGTCGCTGTTAACCGTCAGTATTGAACATAATGAACATAATGTTGAACTTTATTGTAATTGGGAGAAGGTTGAATATTGATTGTATTTGATTTAGAACGAAAGGTTGCTTTGTTGATCTAATTGAGATGTTCGTTGATTTACAATGGGGCTATTGCATCAGATTTTTTTATGTCATTTCATGTTGTAAACAGAGAAGATTATTGAAGAAACAACCTCGACAACACCAGTTGCTTATAATATTAAATTAAAATACACTGCTGTGATTTTCTTTATTTTTTTTGAAATAAAATGGATTTTGTTTTCTCTTTGAACAGCTACACCAAGGAAGCCATCCTTTAGCCAGGAGCTTGAAGACACGAAAGCAGTCGTTGGTCAGCCTCTCAAGCTAGAGGCTAGAGTCATGGCCTTCCCAGCGCCAGAGATCAAGTGGTTCAAGGACGGTAAGTGACTAATTTTATTTCAGCTATGAATTTAAGGTCAATTATTTCAAGAACTCTGGCAGTGGTATTGTGGTGACCTTACTTGAAATTGAAATAAGACGTGTGATAATAACAATCGACATATCAATAGATCANGGGAAGATTCTCTTTACAAATAAATAACTCAAGTGAATTTCCTTTAAATATCAAATAAGTCAGTCGATAACTAGCTAAAAACCCAACCAACTAAAAACACATTAAGTGTGATCTTAATCACCCTCAAGGCAAAAATCTGACTCTAAATTCCCATTCCAGCTGGAGTACCAGTATTTACCAAGCCTCTCCAGAAGCAATCAGTCAGAGACTACGACGACTGCACCCTCAAGGTCCGCTGCGACGGAGTACCGAAGCCCGACGTGCTCTGGTACAAGGATGGCGAGGAGATCTCCAATGATGAACGGCATAAGGTCACCACTGAAGTGGGGGGACAGGTCGACAGCGAGTTAGAGATCAAGCACTTCAATTCTAGTGATGCTGGCAAAGTAAGCTTCTATCTTTTAAATCAAGCAGAAATTAAAAAAATAAACAAATTCATAAGACTCGCATAAATAGGTAAAAACAAGAATGTTTTGGACAGAAGTTCTCAAATAAAATTAAGTTGCTGTTTGCAATCCCAGAAATCTGTGCTTAAAGAAAAGAAAAGAAAAGAAGAATAAATTACTGCAAAGTTTTATCAAAATCCGCCCGGTAGTTTTTGCGTTAAAGAGAAACAAACATACACACATACATGCGTCCATAAATCTTCACAAAGTCATACAGCCATTTCGTACTTCGTTCACTTAGTTTTACGTTTATCTCTCCCCAGTACAAGGTCCGCGCAGTAAGCTTGGCGGGCGAGGCGTCATGCGAGGCGGCCATCACTCTGGAACACAAGGGTGCCGGCTTCGCGCACAAGCTCGACCGACAGAAGGACGTCGATGAGGGAGAACCGCTAGAACTGAAGGCCAAGCTCGATGGCAGCCCTATTCCTACTGCTAAGTGGTAAGTAAATGTTTGACCTTGAATTTTGTGTCTAAATACACAGGGTGTTGAAGTTTGACCTTGACCTTGAAAAGTTTAATGAGGAAAGGAATAAATTAGTTATAGTGTTCTATGCAAAAGGTTGATTATTAATTGCGGTAATTTTTTGTGAAAATTGCGTCCTGATATATTTTGCTATCATTTCAAATTGTTGACAAATAACATTAGGGCAAAAAATGTTGTCAGAATTATCGCACTATAAAGAGCAGCATATGCGAAAAAAATATAAGCATATAAAAAAATATTCTCAACCAAAATATATTACAAAAATCCTTCCACCAGGTTCAAGGACGGCGTGCCGCTATCCCCTGAGGACTCTCGCGTGCAGCAGTCAGCACTGCCGGACGGCACGGTGAGGCTCAGCATCGCGCGCGTGACGCCGGCCGACTGCGGCGCCTACAAGCTCGTCATCTCCAACCCGCATGGAGACAGCTCCGCCCTCTGTGCTGTCGCTGTTAACCGTCAGTATTGAACATAATGAACATAATGTTGAACTTTATTGTAATTGGGAGAAGGTTGAATATTGATTGTATTTGATTTAGAACGAAAGGTTGCTTTGTTGATCTAATTGAGATGTTCGTTGATTTACAATGGGGCTATTGCATCAGATTTTTTTATGTCATTTCATGTTGTAAACAGAGAAGATTATTGAAGAAACAACCTCGACAACACCAGTTGCTTATAATATTAAATTAAAATACACTGCTGTGATTTTCTTTATTTTTTTTGAAATAAAATGGATTTTGTTTTCTCTTTGAACAGCTACACCAAGGAAGCCATCCTTTAGCCAGGAGCTTGAAGACACGAAAGCAGTCGTTGGTCAGCCTCTCAAGCTAGAGGCTAGAGTCATGGCCTTCCCAGCGCCAGAGATCAAGTGGTTCAAGGACGGTAAGTGACTAATTTTATTTCAGCTATGAATTTAAGGTCAATTATTTCAAGAACTCTGGCAGTGGTATTGTGGTGACCTTACTTGAAATTGAAATAAGACGTGTGATAATAACAATCGACATATCAATAGATCATTTTTAGGGTTTCGTACCCAAAGGGTAAAATGGGACCCTATTACTAAGACTTCGTTGTCTGTCTGTCTCCACGCTGTATCTCTTCAACCATGATAAATAGAAAGCTGAAATTTACACAAATAATTTATTTTCGTTGCCGCTATAACAACTAATACTAAAAAAAAATATATAAAGGGGGTCCCCATAAAATAAACGTGTTTAACCGCAATTAAAAATTTTTGAGGAATATTTGCAATCAACCCTCAATTTTGACATCAACAGACTTCACAATTTTCTTTTATACTCAGGTCTGCCAGTGCGTCCATCTCAAGCTATAAACTTCATCAACCAGCCGGGCGGGCTGATCGGGCTCAGCATCGACAGCTGCAAGCCTGAGGACGCCGGAGTATACTCGCTCACCGTCACCAACAAACTTGGAGAGGTTAGTTATAGAAATAACTTTTCAATTCCAAAATTAGCGGTCGTTACATAGAAACAGGTCCTGGCCATAGTAGAAAAAGGGCAAGTAAGTAGATCTTCATCTTCACAAGCGCACCGCGTGCGGTTTCTATGTGTCCGTCACAGTATCTATGCATCGCCAAACGCGTGTATAAAGTTAACCTACTTCGTCTCTTTTTGCTATAGTCTGGTTATACAGAGTTACTTGTAATTCGTTGTATATCCGGAAGGAGGTGATAGAAGGGCCCAAGAGCAACAAATTAAGCCACTCTTTCCACTGAGCAAAGTTCAGTGGTTTCTTAGAACATTAGAACAACATTTGCATTATTTTAGACTTGCAAATGTATTACATATAAGTTCTTTAACCCTGTATTTTTCAGGTGGAATCTAAAGCGAAGGTGGAGGTAGGTCAGAAGGAACGCAAGCCCGCGTTCATTGCGGAGCTGCAGCCGACTAAAGTTATCGAAGGCTTCCCAGTCAAACTTGAAGTCAAGATCCTGGGGCACCCACCACCTACTCTCAAGTGGTAAGTAAATAAAACATACCTTTATCTGTATGAAGTTGATTATTTCTTTGAAAGTGTTTATGGTAAAAAAATAGGTTTCGAAGCCTTTTGTAGTAGCGATTTGGGTCAACAATCACAAAAAATATTCGAGAAATACACAGAAATCATAGTTTCTTGAACTTTTAACTTAATATCTCTCACTTCTTTTCCCAGGACCCACAACGGCAAAGAGATCATCCCGGACGGGCAACGTATCCGTATCGTGTCGCAGCCGGACGGCACGCACGCGTTGCTGATCGACTCCGCCACGCCGGCCGACGCCGGACAGTACGGCGTCAGTGCTAGCAATGATAAGGGAGAGTCTTCTAGCAATGCTGACCTTACTGTCGCTAGTGAGTATTGATGGAATTAAGACACTGGATGTGAACTTAGATACGATTTTGTTGATTTTGAATTACTACGTTCTACGAGATAAAGTATAGCATTCAACCTTCTGTCTCTGAAATATTTTATTTATCTACTTGGTTTTGGACCACATATTGAGAAAAAATAATGTCTTGTTCATAAAATTCATAAAATCAAATGTTCGATGTAAAAATGTAGATCCAAGACCAGAATTTAGCCAGGGATTATTGGAATTTTAATCGAATCACCACTACGGTAACAAACTAAGTACCATCTACTGCTGGAAATCATTAATAATTTAAATAAAACAAAATTCCTTTTTTTTCAACCATTGTTTTTTCAGTTATTAAAAGTTATATCGTGATAATCCCCCAGGTCGTACAGACGACTCGTCCCCACAAGAGCGTCCTCGCTTCATCCACGGTCTCCGCGACCTGACGGCGGAGGAGGGCCAGCCGCTCTCCGTGTCCGCGCCCTTCGTCGGCAACCCCGTGCCCGAGGTCAGCTGGACCAAGGACGGGGTGCCCATCAAGCCTAACGAGAAGATACGCCTCACTTGTGATGGCAAGAGGGTTAGTATTGATAACTACAGTCTTTGAGGCCAGTTTAAGAGGTTTCAGTTAAAATTTTACATACCTACTTGACAGATAATGCCATTGAAAAGTAGTCAACGTTAAAAACATTTTTATGGCATTATCTGTCCCTCTTGGTCATTTTGGTTATTCTATTCGTTATTTGCGTTGGTTCAGCGTCCTAAAATTTGAATGCTCTATCGGTTTATGGTTTAAAAGTCTAGTAAAAGTTAAAAAGCTCTTTTAGAATTGTGACTTTGTAATACAGACCAAAACATGCTATTTTCTAAAGTGTATTCGATACCCTAATCAACATTTTATTACAAATCCAAGAGAATTTATTTTATGCACGTCATACACAGGTGGGCCTAGAAATCAACCCAGTGGAACTGCCGGACGCGGGCGTGTACGGCATCAAGCTGGTGAACCCACTGGGCGAGGATGCTTCAGAGGGCACCATCAATGTGCGCAAGGTCTACTCCGCGCCCACATTCTCACAGAAGTTCACTGATCTGCAGCAGGTGAGGGTTCACAGGAGGGTTCAAATTTTTGATACTTCTGGCTAAAAGAGGCAAATATCTTATCTTATAATACGTGAATTTCAAAGTTTAGACGTCACATTGCAAGAAGTGTTTATTTAAATATCAGTTAACCTTGACCTTGAAAATAGGTCCGCTTTTATATATTATTCAATTCTTCTAAGAGAATCATTTGCTATTTAATCTGAATTAATTCTTAATTTTGACCTAGACCACACATATTCTTCAATTTCATTAACAAAATCATTTCGGTAATAATTATTTATTTAAATTATTTCTTTTGACCTTGACCTTGAAAACGACATCATCAAAATTCATCCCGAATAATTGTAACATTCTCAATCCCAGCTCCCGACATTCGACGCGAAATTCCCGGCTCGCGTATTCGGCATCCCGTTCCCGGACATCACGTGGTACAAGGACGGCGTCCCGCTGCGTCACAGCGACAAGTACAACATCAAGCGGGACGGCGACGCGTGCTGCCTGTATGTCCGCGACCTGGTGCCGGGTGACGCCGGCCGGTACAAGTGTGTCGCCAGCAACAGGGAGGGAGAGGCCAGCTGTGAAGCTAAACTTGAGGTCGTTGATAAGATGTGAGTATTACATTTTTATCAGACTCGCAAGAAAGGTTGTTTTCTTTAGGGGATTTTTTAAATAGTAATCGTTTTAAGTGTTTGCTGTATTATACTGATATCGAAGTTCACCGATACTTACTTTGTTTAAACGTGAAAATTCTTTTTTAAAAACTATCGTTTTTGTCGTTGAATTGGGTAAATAACATTGCGTCCTTTATTTATCAAAGCAACATTTTAATTTAATTTTATCAACCTATTTCATAAAAAATCCTTCACTGAGGGATAAAAGCCTTGTCATACTGCAAGGTCTTCTATTCAAAGCTAAAAAACTTAACTAAGACTTTACAAAATGTATATAAATCAGGTTTCAAAACTGATTGCTTTTAGCAGCTCCTTCGACAATGCTAATGTTGCTTGTTTTCGATTCAGCGCTCGTCAGCAGAAGGTGGAACCGCCGGAGTTCCTGAAGAAGATCGGCGACATCGAGGTGTTCCGCGGCATGAGCGCCAAGTTCACCGCCTGCGCCACCGGCACGCCTGAACCTGATGTCGAGTGGTAAGCAATATTAATTTATAATGTATCAGGACATCTTTATTGTGTAACGGAAATATGCGATATTATTTTTGTCGATGTAAAAATAGTCTGCTAAATGTAAGCTTTATCCGGTCCGACTTCGATCATATCGGATTGCTGTCCCATCAGGGTATGAGAGTTGAGGGTATAAGGTGTGCATCTGCGCACATGCTTGTGTTCTGCGCAGCTGGCTGATCAGCCGCCGTGGCCGACAATCAGTCGGGACTTCATTATTACTTTATATTATTATTTCCAAATTGACCCGTGTAATAGTGGCATAATGAGAAGGTTCATAGCCTTTTGAATCGGTTATAACGGGTAGGTTAGATGCTGAAAGTTGTTACGTGTATAATGGCCTAGCTTGGCTGATAAGAGGTCATGTAGATGTCTCTATTTATTTCTAACTCCGTTTCCCACCAGGTTCCGTAACGACGAGCGGCTGTTCCCGTGCGAACGTATCCGCATGGACAAGGAGAGCACCGGCCTGCTGCGGCTGACCATCAGCGGGGTGGACCCCACCGACGTGGGCACCTACCGCTGCAGGATATACAACCCGCACGGCGAGGACAGCTGCTCCGCTCAGCTTACATATGATAGTGAGTTTTGTTACCTATGGTATAAGTATAGCATGGACAAAGGGGGCACTGGCTTCTAATTGCTCATTCAAAAAGTAGCTTCCAAATGTAGTAGTAACTTTCAAACCTTCGCAATTTTATTATTCTAACACGTGCTACTCGGCTAAAATAGGAACGAGCGAGTTGCTACTGCAGTAATGGCCCCGGACCGTACATTCCCGTTCATTTTAGCCATCTGAAACGGTTACCTTAAGAATAATATAGCAATCATAAGTTCTGCCCTGCAAGGGAGTGTAACACTGCCAACTTGACTCCGGACTGTTTTGAAAGTTTCTAAAACCCGCAAAATGAATTCGTCTTGACCGAAGTATTCAACAGGAGACCTTGTGCAGTTAAATATTAAATTACTTGGTATCTCCTCAGCCTTGGAACCTCACGTTTCCAAGCGTCCCATCGGCGACCAGTACTCCGACTTCGACAAGATGAAGAAGACCGGCATCCCCATGCCTCTGGCCGACCCGCCCATCATCAGGAGCATGGCTGACAGGCACCTTACCCTGGGATGGAAGCCGTCCATACCACATGGACCTAGGTTCCCTGTTACATACCAGGTAAGCTGTTACTGCAAAAATGTATGGTCAAAGAGCGGAGAAGGTTTTACATAATTAAATATTCTGATACAAAATAAATTGCTCTTTTCAATATCAAGAAGGCCTTTAAAATTACCAGATAAAAATATCACACTTCATCTCATAGCTGTTATGTTTTACTGAAATGTTCTACTTGAATACTTCAAATCCAAATTCTTTAGTTGAAGTTCATATTCATTCTTGAAAAGGAACAACTGCCAGAAGAGCTTTTCATAACCAAATGTTTTTCCCGCGTTCTTAGGTGGAGATGTGCGAAGTACCAGACGGTGACTGGTTCACCGCCCGCACGGGCCTGCGCTCCTGCGTGTGCGACATCCGCAACCTCGAGCCCTTCCGCGACTACAAGTTCCGCATCCGCGTAGAGAACAAATATGGCGTCAGCGACCCCTCACCATTCGCCATCACGCACCGCGCTAAACTAGAACCCGACCCACCCAAGTTCATCCCCTACCTCGAACCAGGCATTGACTTCCGACCAGAAACATCCCCATACTTCCCCAAAGACTTCGATATTGAACGTCCCCCCCACGATGGTTATGCCCAGGCTCCACGGTTCCTGCGCCAGGAGTATGACTCCCAGTACGGCGTGAAGGGCCACAACGTGAACCTGTTCTGGTTCGTGTATGGCTACCCTAAGCCGAAGATGACGTACTTCTTCAATGATGAGCCTATTGACATTGGAGGCAGATACGATTGGAGTTACACCAGGAATGGACAGGCTACGCTGTTTATTAACAAGTGAGTAGAGATGATACCTCCACTATTCCACAATTTTTTTCAAGCATCAGAGACCAGAAAAAAAATGCATTTGTAACAGAATAATATCACATTATAATAAAGTGAGAAGACCAGCCCCTTCATATTCTTTCGGACTTCATTTTAAAACATAATCAATTGTTGGCAAAAGTCATGCCCCTTTTTATTTTCTCGTCATAACGAGAGGCAAAGTTAAAATTTTCATTTCATTCTTGGAACACTCCAATTCCCAAAGAAATGTCCCCAAATCTTCAGAATTTTGAACCTATCAATGTTCTCTCCAGGATGTTAGAGCGTGACGCGGGTTGGTATGAAGCCGTAGCAACCAACGAACACGGTCAGGCGCGACAACGTGTCAGGCTCGAAGTCGCCGAGTATCCTGCCTTCATCAAGCGGCCTGAGGAAGTCGTGGTGCTGGAGAGGAAGACCGCCAGGCTAGAAGCCAGGGTCACTGGAGTACCGTACCCTGAGATCAAGTGGTACAAGGACTGGCAGCCTCTTGCTCCTAGCAGTAGGACGAAGGTAGGTTTTACGGTATTTGCTGATGAAGGTCAGAACTTGGTATTACAGAAAGAAAGAATTTAAAAATCAAAATTGGATTTATAACGAAACATATTGTTAAAATATGTTGGCTAACCTGATGCAGCTGAGAACTAGTGTTTTACATGGAGTGACTGCCTATCTGACCTCCACAACCAAGTAACTCGGGCAACCCGATACCCCTTGGTAAGACTGGTTGTCAGAATTTCTGGGTTCTGACTACGACTGTCAAAGATGTTCTAAACACAGCCGGGACCCACCAATTTATCGCCTTCCGAAAAACGGAAGAACTCGTTATGACAAGATGGTTACCCATCCACGGGCCAACCGCGTCAAGCGGTGCTTAACCTTATGATCGATCGATCCGCGCGGCATTGACTTAGCCACGAGCTCTTCCTTAAAAAAACACCGCCAATTTAATTAAAAATATGTTTCCATTCTTCACAGATCCAGTTCATCGAACCCGACACATGTATCCTGGTGATCCACGACGTGATCCTGAAGGACGAGGGTCTGTACTCCATCTCCGCGCGGAACGTGGCCGGCGCCGTCAGCTCATCCGCCATGCTGCATGTTGAGGAGTCCGAACATGAATACAACGACAGGTGTGATTGCTTGTGTGAATATTTTGGGTGAAATTAGTATTTACAGGTGAAATTAGTATTGACGGGAGAAATTAGTATTGACGGGTTAACCGAGTATTAATCGGTGAAACAAGTATTGACGGGTGAAAGGAGTATGGATGGGTGAAAATCGTTTTATAGGGTGAAATTGGTATTGACGGGTGGAACTTGAATTCAGCGGTGAAACGAGTATTGGTTGGTGAAATTGGTATTGAAGGGTGAAATTAGTGCTGACGGGTGAAACTTGTTTTGATGGGTAAAATCTGTATTGACGGGTGAAATTAGTGTTGATGGGTGAAAATCGATTAGTAGGTGAAATCGATATGAACGGGTGAAACTAGTATTCACGGATAAAATTGGTAGTGGCGGGTGAAATTTGTATTGATGGATAAAATGAGTTTTGACGAGTGAAACTAGTAATGACGGGTGAAATTTGTATTGACGGGTGAAACTAGTATGCTCGGGTGAAAGTAAATAAAAAAAATAAAAAATGGCGTCCTAGCCGATTATCGGCCACGGCGGCTGTTCTCATATAAGGAGATCAGCCAGCTGCGCAGGACATATTACCTATAGAGCACAAGCATTTGCGCAGACACAGGTGCACTCCCTATTCCCTCACTCTCATAACCCGATGGGACGGCAATCCGACACGACCGGTGAGAGATCAGGCGCAGGACCGACATTAACGTGCTCTCCGATGCACGGGTGTATCAATCACCAACTTCCAACTCCGGGCTGCTTTATGAAAGTTTCTAAAACCCACAAAGCGATTTCGGCCCGTCCCGGGAATCGAACCCGAGACCTCGTGATCAGCAGCCGCCTATGCGACAACTGGACCAACGAGGCAGTTAAAGTAAATAATTTACGGGTGAACTCAGTATTCATGGGTGAAACTAGTATTCATGGGTGAAATTTGTATTGACGGGTGAAACGCGTTTTAGTGGGTGAAGGTTTAGTATCGACTGGTGAAGAATTGAAAGGTGAAGCGAGCATTGAAGGGTGAAACTTGACGAGTGAAACTGATCGAATGCTTCGTGATAGATTATGATAATTATAAATACTCCTTTTTCGTGAAACCACAGCATTTTCATATCATTGTTTCGCAGGATGCGCGAGCACCCGCCCCGTATAAAGGCGAGCACGAAGCCGTTCGGCGACTTCTACGACCTCGGCGACGAGCTCGGCCGTGGCGTGCAGGGAGTCGTTTACCATGCTGCTGAGAGACTTACTGGTAAGTATAATTAATATACTTTATTCTCACCTCGCCGATAGCTATGCAGTATAGCTGTGCCGAGCCAGCGAGGTGGGGGCCGGAGATACAGAGCTTTGACGATTGACTGAAAAAGCGCACGTCTGGCCACGCTAAGGCACGGTACAGCGGTATTTGTCAAACTATACTACAGTTTATGTTATACTACGCTACTAAAACACTATGAAACACTCTCTAGTAAGCCCTGTGGTCACAATACGTATAACAGCAGATACATATAACAGGAGATACAGGGTGACTAAGAAGCCAAATGGTTTAATTTTATTATTGAAATAAATTATGTGTCAGATTCTTGAGCCTAGGAAGATCAAAAAGAAGAAAGTAGAAGGTGACTACCGGCAGCTTATTACAACGAATCACAAAATTTTTGAAATTCTATATTTACTGATTTCTGCTAGGAATGACCTCATCTTCCTACACCAAAACAATACAACCATTACTATAAAACACATCTTTTCCTCAGGTCGCAACTACGCAGCGAAAATCATGCACGGTCACTCGGACCTGAAGCCCTTCATGAAGAACGAGCTGGACATCCTCAACCTCCTCAACGACCGTCACCTCGTCCGTCTCCAAGATGCTTATGAGCACGAGCACACCCTAGCCCTAGTGCTGGAACTGGCAGCAGGAGGAGAACTGGTCAGGGATAGGCTGCTGAGGAGTCAGGGGTACACGGAGAGGGAGATCGCTGGGTATATCCGGCAGGTGCTGAGAGGCATCAAGTATATGCACGATAATAGTGTCGCGCATTTGGGCTTGACGGTGAGTGACAGTTTTTGTTGGATAGACGTAAGTCCTAAAGTGTTCTAAAAATTGAAGTTACAAATATAATTCTGAGTAGCACCACTTTTACTCATTCTTTCCTTTTTGTGGACATGTCACCATTTTTTTAAGCCAACTCATGTTGGGTTTTAGGTCATATAGATTTTTCATTGATTTCTCTAACAGTCCACAATAATTAAATAAACCTTAAAATGAAATCTACCTTTCCACAGATCGGTGAACTCCTCCTCTCCCACGCGGGCAGCGACTCCATCAAGCTATGCGACTTTGGTCTCTCTCGCCGCATTCAGTTCAACAAGCACGCTTCCCTCGACTACGGCATGCCAGAGTTCGTAGCCCCTGAGGTAGCTGCCGGCGAAGGTGTCTCCTTCGCTGCAGACATGTGGAGCATCGGCATCATCACCTACATCCTGCTCAGCGGCCACTCCCCCTTCAGGGGTGTCAACGATAGAGAAACTCTTACCAGAATCCGTGAGGGAACTTGGGACTGGCACGACGAGGAGTGGTGGTCTCGCCTCAGCACTGAGAGCCGGGACTTCATCTCCAAGCTGCTGATCTTCAACTGGCACGAGCGTATGGACGTCAACACCGCACTCTCGCACCCCTGGCTCACGTTAGCCGACAAGATTTACCACGAGGAGTACCAGATTTCTACTGATAGACTCAGGAATTACTACAACTTGTACAGGTAAGTTTCCACTTTTAAGTCCATAAATGGTCACTGAGTATCAAACTATCAGACAATTCACAATTTCTTTTAAAAATAACACTCTAAATATATCCAGAAGCTGTCAAAGTTTTATAAATCCATTTCTGATGATGACAGTTCTGGCCTCAAAAAATATATCAGTCACATTTCTCATGTGTCGAGATTCCTTTCTTATTGTGTAGGCGTTAGATTTACTACTAATTAATCTTGATGCTATAATAAAGGTATACGCTCACTGCATCGTTACATTGGACGCGCGACATCTTACGTAAAAACGTAACATCAGCGTCTAAAAATACAGATTCGAATGCCAAAACTAAAAGCTATGTTTGCAATTAATCTATAAGAAACCAGTAATACCTACATATAATAAGTATTGCTATATCTCTCACGTGCATCACGAGACTTCGAGAATCGAATTCAAAATCGAATTTGAAAAATCACATGGCACGTTGTGATCGCGAGCCTAAAACATCAGAGCGAAACTTTGCAACAGCCCTTACTCAAGCCGGAAAATCACAACGATTACACATTATGTCATATAGATATATTTGGCACGGCACTCAATCAATTACATCGAGCCAATACTTAAAAATAAATTTGGCATCGCCAGCGACGCTTCACACACGTACGTAAACATTTTATCAATGACCATGTGATATCACTTAGACGTGGCTTTGAGAAGCGGCCAAGCAGTACTATGTAACCTCTTGAAGGGAAACACGGAGAAAAAAAACAGTTTTTCTTGAAAAAATAGTGATTTTGTGAAGTTTTTGTGAGAATGAAGGCTATAAAGGGTGTTATCGATTGGATCAGGGACTGGACGAGCAACGCACAATGCCGCACGTGGTTCCGTCGCAAGCCTCTCAGCGGGGCCTACGAGCACCCCTCCAAGATGGTCTACCCGCCCGGGGAGACACATACTCCTGAAGGTTAGTCATTTGAAATTCACCTTTTTTCAGAGTGTAGGGTTAATTAATCTTAAGTTTTTTATGATTCTCCATTATTTTGAAAGATGAAAAGAATACATATATATTGTAAAAGCCTTGTCCTTTTAAAATATCCTAGAGAATACTAAATCTGATACCTCACAAATTCTCTATAAATAATCTGCTACATAAAGAACAGATAAAAAGTCTACACTTTTTTGGTCTATGTCAGTGTAAACAAACAACTAGGCAGGAAAGCTTAAGACGCCATTTGGCAACATGGAGTAATAACCTTCCAGTAGAATTTGTTGCGTCAAGCAGTAATGCGTTAGGAGAAGAATGTTAAAGAATGTATTTATTTATTAGACCACTGTATAATTATGGCAATAAAGATATTATCATGTACAGCAGAGAACCAGAAATAAAATCACGAATTTCTTTTTCTCCCTACTTATGGCAATAACACATTGTTGGTTCCCCCACAGCGACCCCGGAGCGTGAGCGTCCCCCACACGACCGGCAGCCGGGCGAGCACGACGTCAACTTCAAGCAGTGGGACCATCCCGACTGGGAGGTCTCCGCCAAGTCAGAGAGCCAGTACGTACTTATAAACTTTACCTATTGTGAGGCTGCCTGTGCACAGAAGCGAAGCGAGGCTAAGATGACGAAGAACGAAGAAATATTAGTGAATAGCATTGTATAAAATCTACAGAAATCGCCTAAGAGTTATACTATTGGTGAATGTTTCTTCGCGTCTCCGCTCCCAAGCCCCGCTTCTCTAGCCCTAATTTTAAGCAAATACGTTTCAATCGTAGTCTAGACCATGTAGAATGGAATGCGATATATCCTACGGGTGGTTGTAGAACAAAAACTCCGGTAACTTCGTAGCTAATAATTGTTATAATAGTGGACTGTATAAATATGTGTTACAGACTTAGGAATGACCCGAATTAACAATAAAACAAAAGTAAAGTAAGCGCGCGCTCGGTACGGCGGACGATGACGCAGTAGTTGTGATGGCCGGCGCGTGCGCCAGCTGGTCGAGCGCCCCCCCTGCGCCCGCAGCTCCCGCCGCGGTCGCCCGGGCGTAGTGATGTTCTCAACATGCTCCCGGCGTTGAAGATAGACGATCTTCAAGGATTAAACTGGAAGAGGACATATGGTGTTATAAGCGCGTCTGACTATGCCCCTCTTCGTCTTCACGTCCGCCACTCGGCTTATGCCGTCTCTCCCAGGTATCAGACGTACGATACGACCGAGTGGCCACATCAATGGTGGAGTCTGTTGCTCCTTGAGTACCACCATGGCTCCTTCCTCAAGAACCCCGTCGGAGTCTGTCCACTTCGTTCTCTGTTGGAGGTAGAAAATATACTCGTTAGAGAATCTATTCCAGAACTGTTGCTTCAAATGTTCTATGCGCTGAAAGCGTTTAAGGCTGGAGATGTTTTGACGGACGAGATCCGGATGCGGCAAGGATGTGAGAGACCTCCCAATAAGGAAATGAGCAGGAGTCAACGGGTAAAGATCTGAAGGATCAGTGGAGAGAGGAGTAAGGGGACGAGAGTTCAGTATTGCTTCGACCTGAATCAAACAAGTTGACATCTCTTCGTAAGTGAGATGTGCGAAGCCTAATATACGTCTTAAATGATGCTTAACGGATTTAACGGCGGACTCCCATAGCCCACCAAAGTGTGGGGTGTACGCTGGAATAAATGAAAAGTTAATACCTGTATTTGCCATGACTGAAGAAAAGTCGGAAGAGATGTCGCTTTAATTGTGAATAGTTAGATGAATTTATTAATTAAGCTTGTAAATAGGTTATTAGAATTAAGATTATTGATATGTAAGAATTGTTATTATTGTGTGATTTTACTTGATCAGGTAGTAGTATGTTTTACATCTGAGTTAGGCATGGAAGGCCAAAGATCTGATTTGGTTTGCAAGAAGGCAGGACCTGACACCACATCGAAGATTGACTTATGAGATCCGCACTCAGACCACGAGAGACGAGATCTGCCGGGTTGTCTTTGGTGGGCACATAGGCGCAAGTATAGTCACCAAAACCTTCCGTATCTCAGAAACTCGATGCTGCAAAACGGCTTAAGTGTGGCAGGTGACGCAGACAGCCAACTCTAAGACAATCATGGATCACACCAGAATATGCATTGACTAGGTTTAAGTGTTAATGATTCTAATACCTTTGTGCACAAACGAGTGCTAACAAGGCACCACAAAGTTCTAACCTTGGAATTGTGGTCGACTTTATTGGTGTGACCTTGCTCTTAGATGTGAGGAGACGTGAATGAATGCTACAATCACTGGCTACAGAACGAATGTATATGCAAGCTCCGTATGCCTTTTCCGATGCATCTGTAAAAATATGTATTTCAATTGACGTAGAATTACTGACATATTACCCAACGAGGTATGCTAAGGTGATTAAGTTGCGGTAATGTTTGTATGAATTTTAACCATTGTTTCTAATATCTATGTTAACTTCATCATCCCATGAACACTTATCTATCCACAACCTTTGTAGTACTATCTTGGCTTCTATGATACAAGGTGTAATGATTCCTAAAGGATTCGAATATTTGCGCGATTGTGGATAGAATGTGTCGTTTTGTGATCTTAATATTAGTGTGCTCTGATATGTGAATGGAGAATGTAAGGAATCGGTCTGATAATTCCAATTTACACCCAGAGTTTACTTGGTTCATCGCTACTTAAGCTTACAGTATTATGTGTTTCTGAATGTGTTTGTGTGGACGTGGATTGTGTGGATGTGTGACTGGGTGCTTGTAGTTATTGCCTGTAGTATTTGTGCGTTGTTAGAACTGCCACTTGCGTAGATTTAGTTGTGCCGATTTAAGTATGCGGGTGACGTCTCTACATAGAGCAATAGTGCTCTCTATAGAGTCGCCTCCCGACAAATAATCGTCTACGTAAAAGTCGTGCTGTATAGAGTGTTGTGTACGTGTGCACGTT
>NWSH02000517.1:15844917-15876175 GCA_002382865.2 Heliothis virescens
CTGTTTTGTATTTCAGCTAATTCATTACAAGTGCCAATAACGTGTGTACCATTATCGGAAAAAATGGTTTTTGGTTTGCCACGACGAGAAATAAACCTGTTCAGTGCTGCAATAAATGCATGTTTTGTTAAGTCCGAGACAAGCTCCAGATGAACCGCCCTTGTGGCTAGGCAAAAAAACACATATATAAGATTTTATTAACCTACACCTCTACCTTTGCGGTCGGCTAGGAGGATGGGCCAGCATAGTCTGTGCAGTTTCTAGAAAGGGAACTCTAGTTGAACTCGCTCCTTAGGCAAGTTGCCCATGATGGCTGAACGGTTCTGCCTAAATCTCTGACATTTGACGCATTTATGCACAGTAGATTTGGCAAGATTTCTCCGCCTAAGGGCCAATATTCATGTCTCACTGCGGCTAAGAGTAACTGAGGCCAGCGTGGAAGAGGCGTAATGAAAGTATTAAAAATAAGCTTAGTAAAATGATGTTTGCTGCAAAGAATGATAGGGTGTCTGCATTATAATCATACAAGAATTGTCTAATCTTCCCCAACTCTAACAATACCAGACTCTATAAGAGGTGTCAATTTTTTAAGGCGATTTTTAGCGGGTAACTCTTTACCAGATGATAGTGTCTCATACTCTTCGGAAACATTTCTCTCTGAACTGTTTTTGATTATAAAGTTAGCACTGCAAGATAACTCCGAATTAGTAAGAGTGAGGCTATGATTATGTACCCCTTTACAACGGTTTATGAATCTAATACGTATGCTAATAGTCGCTTTAATTGTGAATAGTTAGATGAATTATTAATTAAGCTTGTAAATAGGTTATTAGAATTAAGATTATTGATATGTATAATTGTTATTATTGTGTGATTTTACTTGATCAGGTAGTAGTATGTTTACATCTGAGTTAGGCATGGAAGGCCAAAGATCTGATTTGGTTTGCAAGAAGGCAGGACCTGACCACCACATCGAAGATTGACTTATGAGATCCGCACTCAGACCACGAGAGACGAGATCTGCCGGGTTGTCTTTGGTGGGCACATAGCGCAAGTATAGTCACCAAAACCTTCCCGTATCTCAGAAACTCGATGCTGAAAAACGGCTTAAGTGTGGCAG
This sequence comes from Heliothis virescens, assembly GCA_002382865.2. Taxonomy (NCBI): domain Eukaryota; kingdom Metazoa; phylum Arthropoda; class Insecta; order Lepidoptera; family Noctuidae; genus Heliothis; species Heliothis virescens. The sequence continues at coordinate 15,846,038 of NWSH02000517.1, forward strand.
GTGACGCAGACAGCCAACTCTAAGACAATCATGGATCACACCAGAATATGCATTGACTAGGTTTAAGTGTTAATGATTCTAATACCTTTGTGCACAAACGAGTGCTAACAAGGCACCACAAAGTTCTAACCTTGGGATTGTGGTCGACTTTATTGGTGTGACTTGCTCTTAGATGTGAGGAGACGTGAATGAATGCTACATCACTGGCTACAGAACGAATGTATATGCAAGCTCCGTATGCCTTTTCCGATGCATCTGTAAAAATATGTATTTCAATTGACGTAGAATTACTGCATATTACCCAACGAGGTATGCTAAGGTGATTAAGTTGCGGTAATGTTTGTATGAATTTTAACCATTGTTTTCTAATATCTATGTTAACTTCATCATCCCATGAACACTTATCTATCCACAACCTTTGTAGTACTATCTTGGCTTCTATGATACAAGGTGTAATGATTCTAAGGCGATGCCTCCTTTGCTAATTGAGACAGACATCGTGTACTGATGTATGGAGCAGATGCTGTACCGTAAGTGACGGTGTTTAATGTGTATGTTTTAAGAGGCAATGATGGATCAGCACGCCACAGTATTTGTTGTAGCGACCGTTGAGACCTATCTGTCTTTAGGGTCAATTCACACCGAGACGCGACGCGACGCGACGCTGCACGCAGATTTTACATAGAGCGACTCAAAATATACTTTATTCACTACACGAAACGATACACATTTGATTGTGAGAATTCAGATACGTTGCGCTGCACCTCGAGACGCCGCGCGACGCCTCGCCACAATCAAATGTGTATCGTTTCGTGTAGTGAATAAAGTATATTTTGAGTCGCTCTATGTAAAATTGCGTGCAGCGTCGCGTCTCGGTGTGAATTGATGCTTAGGGCGAAAATGCTTATCGTATGTCTTCAGTATGTTTAGTATAAATCATAAAATATTTAATTAACTACTTCCTATGCCATACAAACTCTTTTCTACCTTCACAAAATACATTAATTTCAATTAATTTTAGTGCATTTGGCTCATAACTTGGAATATGTGTTCAAGAAGTTAAAATTCTGATATTCACTTCAACATTCCAGTTACCAGAACGGTCCGGACACGTACCTGCTGCAGCTGCGCGACACGCAGTTCCCGGTGCGCCTGCGCGAGTACATGAAGGTGGCCTGCGACCGCTCGCCCGGCTACAGCCTCAACGTCTTCGATACCTATGATCCTAGGGTACGTACTGAAATGGAAATCTGGTGCTATTGACAAGTTAGCCATGGCTTAAATAATGACACTTTTATTCGTGGATATATGACAAACGCCGCAAGAAAATGTTACTGTTAAAGTCATCAAAGACATGCTTTATTCATAATTTTACGCTATTGTTTCCAGACCCCCATCATCCGCGAACGTCGTCGCTTCACGGACATAATGGACGAGGAGATCGACGACGAGCGCCGCGAGAGGATCAACAACTACGGCACCGAGTCCTACACCATCCGCCGTCTGCGGCACGAGCTCGGCACCCGCCTCGACTCCTACGCAGAGGCGCAGGCCTTCATGGAGTCCAAGAAGGACGGACAGCTCCCCTTCTTCCGAGAGAAGCCACAGCTCCTCCCCGTCAGGGAGGGAGAGACCGCACAACTCTCCTGCTTCGCCGTAGGAGACCCCAAACCCGTCATCCAGTGGTTCAAGAACGACATGGTCATCGCCGAAGGACAGCGCATCAAGATCATCGAAGACGAAGATGGCAGGTCCACTCTGAGGTTCGAGCCCGCTAAGCATCACGATATTGGATTCTACAAAGTTGTTGCTAGAAACAAAGTAGGACAAACTGTAGCTAGGACTAGGATCGTTGAAGCCACGACCCCTGACGCACCAGACAGTCCCACAGCCGCCGAAGTGTCCGACACTGAAGTACTGCTGAGATGGAAACAACCGAAATACGACGGCAACTCGACAGTGATCTGCTACAGTCTACAGTACAAGGCGGGCGACAGCGTGGAGTGGCGCGACGTCGCCAACAACATCGACCACGAGTTCTTCGTAGTCAGGAACCTGTCTCCCGACACCAGCTACCAGTTCCGTCTGTCCTCACGCAACAGGATCGGCTGGAGCGACAAGGGCATCCCCACACACCTCGTCAAGACCAAAAACTCCGGAGCACCTAAAATTGAAGTCACCAAAGCCATGAGACATCTTCAACAGATCACTGAATCAGGACAGGAAGTCACTTTGGAAGAGAATAAGCCCAAACTGGATTATTCCATAGAGGATAAACCAGTGGAGTGGGTGTCTTCTCAACAGTTCACTGAACGTTACAGCTTTGTTTCCGAACTATGGCGCGGAAAGTTCTCTATGGTCGTCAAGGGTATCGACAAGACGAACGACAACGTCGTTGTGTCCAAAATCTTGGAGAACCGTCCTGACACTGAGGTCCAGATTCAGAGGGAATTCGAATGCTTAAGGAGGCTGAGGCATGAAAGGATATCGAACTTAATAGCTGCGTACCAAGCGCCTGGGTCTTCCGTATCTGCGCTGATCTTAGAAAAACTTCAGGGTGCTGATATCCTTACATACTTGTCTAGCCGTCACGACTACACTGAACAGATGGTGGCAACCATCGTTACCCAGATATTAGACGGTCTTCAATACCTTCACTGGCGAGGCTACTGCCACCTGGACCTTCAACCTGATAACGTGGTGATGGCATCCGTCAGGTCTATCCAGGTCAAACTGATCGACTTCGGCTCCGCACACAAAGTTACTAAATTGGGCACCAGTGTACCACAAGTTGGCGAATTGGAATACAAAGGTAGGACTTAAAACTTAAACTTTATGTACCAAATCCTTTTAGAATATTCCCTTTGGGTTCAAACCTTAATATTGCTTAACTTTTTTATCTATCGACTTTTGCGACAGTTATTAAGTCACTTGGCGACTTTAGATTCACATAGGATGCCACTTACAAAATATCAATGCTTCATCAGAACAATGAATTACTACGAGCAGATATCTTCTAATATAACCCACTGTCTTCAAAAACCGACTTCAAAAATGAAGTATTCTCAATAGAAAAAAAAATATTTTAAATTCGACAATTACTAACCGTACACAATTTTTTAAAGTTTCACTTTTATACTATTTTAATTTTCCTCAACAGCACCAGAAATAATAAACGACGAGCCAGCGTACCCGCAGACGGACATCTGGTCGGTGGGCGTGCTGACGTACATCATGCTGTCCGGCGTGTCGCCCTTCCGCGGCGCCGACGACGCGGAGACCAAGCAGAACATCTCCTTCGTACGGTTCCGGTTTGAACATCTATATAAGGAGATCACACAGGTATGAGCAATTTTTTCTGAACTAAATATTAGTTTTAAGGCCCGTTTTACTGGTTCCAGGTAGTATTTATTTGATAAATAATGCCATAGAAAAGTAGTTGAAATTAAAAATTATCATCTAACATCTTTCAGATTTGTCTGGAATTATCTGCCAGATAGAACTTTGGAACCTGTGAAACTAGCCCTTAGTGTTATAAGGGTCTGGATGTATGTGGATAATTCTGCAGAACTACAATTTATAAGAGAGAAAACAAAACATAAAGACATGTTTTCGACAAAGTTTACGTAACGCTTTTTAATAAACATGCGACAAAGTACATACCAAAAAGACACTTGGAATGCTGAAAAACCTTCAAATATCTTTTTCAATGTCCAGGAGGCGACGCGGTTCCTGATGTTCCTGTTCAAGAAGGTTCCACTGAAGAGGCCGCTGACGGAGGAGTGCTACGAGCACCGCTGGCTCACGCAGAGCGACTTCATGAACAAGAAGCGCGAGCGAGCCGTCTTCCTCGGCAACAGACTGAAGGTAACCAAACAATTACTTTTCAGGTGGCCAATCTATCAGCTGTTTTGAGATTAAATATTGAAATCTAACATACTTTATATGCTAATGTCAAAATTCAATCTCTAATTGCAAATCGACGTATAGATAAGTTTAAAAAAACGCTGTAAGATGTTCTTCATTATAGATGTTCAAAATACATGGTAAACTGCTCTTGAGGTGGTAAACCAAGGGATTATTCTTTCGAGCCATATGAATGAATGTTCTTTAAAACCATTGTCTTCAATAGCAACAGTTTAATTAATGATGGTGTAGATTGCTAGACTCCAAAATTACGAATTCGATGCCGACAAAATTAAAAGAAGCTAATTTACTTATCTTTTGGCCTTATTTTCTGAGCAATCTTGATCCTTTCTTTTCGTCAATATTTTGCTCAATGCCTAGCTACATACTTAACAAGACTGGTAATCAATTCCAAATGTATCTAAAAAAACTGCTAATTGGTATATTCTGTTGTCCCCAGGAGTTCTCAGAGTCGTACCACGAGCGCAAGTCCCGCGAGGCGTCGCAGGCGGACACGGTGGGCGCCGCCTTCGGCGCGGCCCGGCAGCTCGCGCGCTCCAACAGCATCCAGGACGAACTGCTCACCAACTTCTCCTCACACTAACACGAGGAACTTCACACCTTATGTCTAGATGGGTAGGGCCCACTTATGTATGTCGGTTAAGACCATTCGTCAATTCTGTATAAGTGTTTCCATCGCGGAAAATTGGAATGGTACATTTTCGTGAAAATTTTTGGGAACAATAAAATTCAACTATCATGAAAATTAGTATCAAATTATAAAATATGAAAATTAAGCTCAATTTCAAAAGAAATCGACTAGTTAACACGGTCAAGTTTGAGTCCCGTAGATTTTTTACATGAATTAAAATTATAGAAATCTGGACTTCGATTTGACTGTTAATTTTTACCGCCTACCCATCTATACCTAACAACTGAAATTCCAAGTGTCTCAAAATACATTTTTCATACAAACATCATGTACATGAATATCATCCAAACGAAAATCTAGTCATAATGAACAAATGTTACGACGGTTTTGTTAATGTTAAGCTATTTATTGTATACAAATTTTTACTATTTATTTATTATTTATACTAATTGGAATATTGATGCTCCAGTATTAATTACACTTAATAAAGAGCATTAATTTGATAAACTGCCATTTTCATTTACTTTACCAATTTTTCCTTTATGATATATTTTTTTTTACTAAACGTGCTTCATGACTGACGTTATTGAGTACAGCAGAACATACGTCAAAGAATATTCCAGAATGGACTAAGAAATTCATTCATTGAGAATTCCAGGATTGACGCCATAGTAATCTAGGTCTGACGTCATTTAGAATTTTAGAACTGACTATAAAGAGTGAACTGACATCATAGTGTATTCCATGATTCATCTGGTAGGGAAATTACGGTCGTAAGTGGTAAATCTTGCGTCAAAAAAAGCCTCGTTCTACATTAGCTTAGGTTAGCAGTTATTCCAAATGTTTCCAAGCGATTGCATGCGAAAAAATAATAAGGAAACAATAACAGATCACTATTATGATAGTAAAATTGATTTTATTCAAAAACCTATTTCATTGTTTCAAAGTATGACATGCACAAATTACATAAAAGTTAAATAGTCGCGATCAACGCGTATTGTATTTCTATGGTAAATATCAAACTGGTACATTTTTTATAACATTTAACCTTTCATTAAAAATAATTAATTAATACATTCCTAAAACAGGAAGACCAAAGTCATCATTAAATTTTTACACTATAAATTGTTTTGAAGTACTTTTCTTGCAAGGATTTGATTTCAGAAAAAATACACCAGTTTTTAAACACAAGTTCATAATATTATCACTGCTTTTTGGAGTATTTGTTATATCATACAATATGGGAAATTTAGCATGGGACGTGGCAATGTAGCATTGTAAAGGTACAGGATGGTATAAAAAAATGGTTAAATTTGCATTGCAATCGCCTTCGATATCATCGCTCCGAGAACAATTTGGCACTAAGCTATTTAATAATTAACTGCATATTCAAACGCCCCAAAACTAGGAACTAAGTACCACTCGAATTTGTAAATCACGCGTTGCAAATCGCGGGGCACAGCTACAATTTCTAAATAAGCGTGTTTTTGTTATATCTTAAAAATAACCTCTCATATGCATTGCACACTGCAAATATGTATATTATGTACTAGCTTCCGCCAACGGTTTCACCCGTTTTCCCGTGGGAACTAATCCACGCACCCGGATAAAAAGTAGCCTATAGCCTTCCTCGATAAATGGGCTATCTAACACTGAAAGAATTTTTCAAATCGAAACAGTAGTTCCTGGGATTAGCGCGTTCAAACAAACAGACTCTTCAGCTTTATAATATTATTATAGATTTCATAAGACCACACAGTATTGCTTTTGTATAAAAATATGTGCAAATTTGCTTACAAAATGAGCATCCATCTAATATACATAAGTATTATAATTGTGCAATATAGATAGAGCCTTATGGTATACTGTGATATACTACTGACTATAAACATAATAACTAGACTCTTTCTACACCATGAAATATATTAATATTAAATCTAATTCTTCTATTACAAAATTCTCCTAAAATGTCTCTTTCATAATTACCTGGTCATTTAGAATATCGTTATTTAATTATTATTGCTTAATTGTGAACTATATTATCAAAAATGTGTTTTTACGTCATATTAATTAACTTTGTAAATTTAATAGCATTCCATCGACTGTTGCATGACAAAGTAGTTTTAAATTAGTGATATGGAAATTATGACTAACCAATTTACTGCACAAAATTAGGAAAATACTTTGAAATCATAAATTGGTTGACAAGAATCAATAGTATAAGTTTATACAACATCTCTAAAACGTAGTTGGAAGCACATTACAAGCACTATTTGAACAATAACTCTATATATTTCCCATGCTAATTTTCCCGTGTGATAAAAACCGTGGCATCATTGAAATGTTCTCTAGCGATACAATTGTGAGTCCGTTGCTTAAGTTTCATCTCTTGCCTTTAGCAATATAGTCTTGAACCTTAGCCTGGAACTCAATTTTGTTCTTGTTATACATTTCTGCTGCTTCTATGTTTAAAGGGTCTTCGAAATTTAAGAGATCCTGAAACAAAAAAAAAACTCTAGTTGATAAACAAAGCCTATGACTAAAGCATGGTGTCACATTGCTCCATTATCAAAACTAGTTTCCTCCAAAGGCTTTGCCCACGTCCTGTGGGAACTACTCCGCACACCAGAATAAAAAGTAGCCTATAGCCTTCCTTAATAAATTAAAGAATTTCTCAAATTGAACCAGTAGTTCCTGAGATTAACACATTCAGCCAAACAAACTCTTCAGCTTTATATTATTGGTATAAATATGGATTGTACTGAAAAAACAAGATAGTGAGATCGTAATTACTATAAGGAAAATGGTGGTATTTTTTTTCTTTGTACGAACAATGGGAGTAATCAAATCTCAGTGCAATAAAAGAAGGCAATACCCTCTATGGAGTTGTAACCGCTGTTCAACTGATAAGGCTTAAGATTTACTGTCTTTCAGTCTTTGTCATCATGCTGAATTAATGGCAAGTTGAAATAATGAGTGAATAAGCCATAAATATTCTTCCTGACTGACACAAAACTTTTAATGTGTGGATGCAACTGTTACTATTGACCAGATGGTTCTAGAGTCTATTGCCAATTTTAAAAGTCTGATTAAATTGTTCCAATTATGAATTTAACCTTTTGATAGTACTGCAAACTGAATCCAGCTATAAATATGATGATCTGGGAAAAATAGGCCTTATTTTAAGGGACAATATAACTCCATAGTTTAATTATACTCACAGTAAATAAAGCATTAAGTCCCCACACAACATCCTTCAGTCTCCTGGTTGGTGCCCAGCCGTGCTCGTCTATGGATGTCTGGCGCAGCAGGGACAGACAAACGTCACCATCCACATTGATGTTAGGATGCCACAACCGTGTCAGACATTTTACTCTTGGTGGCTGAAATGTAAAATAGTCAGAAATTATGGAAAGTTTATTTATAAAGTATTACAGGTTTTAATTATTTTATTATATTACTGATTAAAATACAAAAAAAATATTGATTTAAGCCAACAACAAGGGAAGGTCAAATCAAAGAGACACTAAGGAGACAGGAATAACAATAACAGCTGTTTAAATAAAAACAAAATAAAATGTGATTCATTTATTTTGAATACACTATTTCAATAAACTGTGAACATTTATCCAAAGGTTACATAAAACTGGTCTTTCAGTAAAGGAAGAGAAGTTATCTCAAATAGTTCTAGAACAATCTGTGACTTTTTAAAAACCTGATAATTCAGCCAACATTATGATGATGCTCTAAATGAGTGTTATGGGAACCACAACATTGATTGGGAGGAGACTAGGGCAAGTAATTAATATGTAAATTAGGGAGTTTTAAGTTTAAGTAAAAGTTTAAGTGAAGTCTTTAGCAACTGCTCTATAACAGCATTGCACCTTTTCTGGGTATACTAATGAGACACTGAACGTGATAAATAATTGATTAACATTACTTACAGCCATATTATAGTCGTCTGTAACAAAAACACTGAATTTGAACTTGCCTCCCTGCCAATACCCTTCATCGGGCGCAACAGTCAATATGAACTCACTCAACACGTTAGGGTCCTCGAAATGTACACTACACGTAGCAGGGAGGTTTTCATTCATTTCCTGCACCTCTTTTATCAATAATTTATCCCTCACTGATATTCTTCTCACCACTGAATCATTAGTAGTCAATCCATTTGGAGGCTCAGCTGTATGCTCCTTTTTCAATTTCCTATTAAGCGTAATCATTGTTTATATCTATGAAGATCTTGGTTTGAGACAAACTATAACATAGCAGAAGTAAAAAATAAATTAGCAATAGGAGTTTTTTGCATGTACGCAAAACGCAAATTTCGTTCCCGTTTGTCAATAATTGTCAAAATTATGACACTACTTTTTTTTTTGAAGAAGCACCTGTTTTGAGTATTCATCTTTTAATTTCAAAAAAATAAAGGAGGATATTCTCTAACTAATCACTCACTATAATGCGGTTGCAAAAAACCGGAACTGGATTGAGATTCATTCAAAAAATATTATCTGTGGCAACTGACATCTGCCAAAAGAAGTTCCATTCATTCTATGTCAAACTAAGATTAATCAGCTGCTAGGCGTAAAGTGTTAGTAATTACATATTAGCAATAAAACTATATTTGTTTTTAGAAAAACACGCTAAAGATTTGTTTATAGTAATGGCAGATATCACGTGGCCTTGGCAGTATAACTTTCCTCCCTTTTTTACGTAAGTAAATCTTGTTTATTTATACTTATTACAAACTTACCAGTTTGGGCTAGGAAACATGAAGTTATTAGGTAAACCTTGGAAGTATATAAACGAGGGGAACGCCCACATCGTTGTTCAAATATTGGAGACAGATTACGTGCTGCGTCTTATCAAAGAGGATGAGAAAACCGCTGATCAGAAGAACGTGTATGATTCAGTGAATTTTGTAAACTTGGTCATGGTACCATTGCTGGAAAACCAGTTCTATGGGGCTGAAGAAGCTATAGAAATATCTGAATATGATTTAGCAGAATTAAGCAAACTGCTGCTGCCGTTTCGTCCAGCAAACAGAATATTCAAGTCAGTACTGTTCAAGACTGCCATAAAAGCCACCAACCTGTCTATTGTCAGTCCTTCTTGCGAAACAAACTACTGTATAGAGATCAAACCAAAAGAAGGTTTCTTATCATACAACCTTAGGAAGTATTCTAAGTGTTATTACTGTTTAAAACAATACCTCAAGCTGCAGAGTGGATCCATCAAGCAGACTAGTCACTATTGTCCATTAGACTTGTTCTCTGGCAACAGAGAGAGAATGAAATATTCACTAATGAACATGGTAAACAATCCACAGAATAACTTCAAATTATTCAAAGATGGGACATTAATTTTTCATGAGAAGTCATCTCAAAATGACTTTGAAAGTTTTGTAAAAAACATGAATTATTTTAGTGACTCACATGTATTTTTTGATTTTATCATAGATATCTTACTGAGTGATAACAATTCGCCTTACATTACACTTGAGAAAACAAAAAAAACTATGATGAATGGCATGCTTACTCAATGCTCTGAAAGCAACACATTAAAGAAGAATTCATTCCTATACAAATTACTGCAATTACAAAAAATCACAGAAACAAGACCTTTTGATATCAAAGATGTTAATAATGTGAATATTAAACACACTGAATATGTTAGTAAATTACTTGAACAATTAAACTTAAGAAAATTGGATCTCAACCAAACGAATGACAGAGTAACATTTCTTCAAACAATAGATCCAACACACTTGGCATTAATAAGTGCTATAGCAAAAGACTGTTCAATAATGATAAGTTTCTCCACTAATTATGTTGAAAACTTCCCATATGTGGAAACAGAAAACTCAAAGATATTCTATAAACTTGCTCTGACTGACTTGGAGCCAAAATCTCCAGCAACATTGCCTAAAAGAAGGGACACTGAGAGCAAAATGATAGAAGTATATGAGAAATACATTGAATCTATTAATAAGGAACAAGAATGTAAGTACAATATCAATGTGGAAGATATTTGAATATTAACCATACACCTGAAGAGAGCTATTATCATTGCCTTTTTATACCAAAAATGTCTTGTCCAAACTCTAAGAATATGAACTATAATCTACATAACAATAATTTTCTGTTTCAATTGTTTCAGAATTCAACCTCACACAGAAACAAGAGCGAAGCAATTAGAAGCATGGCAGCAACTTATAACAGAATACTTAAAATCTTCAAAACAATCAACTTTAGACATAAGGGAATCTCAGAATAGTCCACTATTTAATAACACAGAGATTAAAAGAAAGTTATCACAAGAAGCCATACTGACTATCCTTGAAGATATGGCTAAGACTGGAAGGGCCGCACCTGTAGATAAGAGTAAAAATGTATGGGAGGTGTACTGGCACTCACTGGATGAGTGGGGCAACTTAGTGTATAACTGGGCCTGCAATAATGGCATGAATAACTCTGTTTGTACATTATTTGAATTGAGGGAAGGAGAGAATACTGTCGATCAAGGTAATAATTATGCATACAGTGTCATTTACCCTATGGTAGATTAGATAATCAAAGAACTTTATTGCTATCTTTCGTCTCTATTATAGACTCGACTAGAACTATGTGAGTTTGATTACGATGCCTGTTTCTATCAACCTTAATTTCCATTTAAGAAATGTCCTGTGTATGTTGCAATCTAAACACTTAATACTTTGTTTTTCAGAGTTCCATGGCCTGGACATGAGTGTTCTACTGAAGGCTTTAAAAAATCTAGAAGTGAAAGGTAAATGTGAACTGATGCAATTTGACGATAGCCAAGGTGTTAAGTTTTTCTGAAACCTGTGAGATAGCTAGCTCTGTTTCTAAGCAATTATTCTAAGTACACAATTTTTAATACAAATATGAAAGTGTTATAATGCATTTTGTTAAGTTGTAAGCATTTTTTAATGTTGGAATATATACTATATATGTTTAATTCATATTTTTAATATGTAGTTTCTGTTCAAACCTAGTCCTTTTGCAATTTTTTGCTGATAAGCTGTCAGGGATAGGAAAAATTGGGAACCGAAAATTACAAACAGAAAATTTATTTTATGATTTTTATTCCAATCAATCCGTGTAAAATTGTACAATTTCAAAATTGATGACCTACATTATATGATACAAATTACATTAGAAAAACGATGTAAAATTTTTACAAATTGCATTTTTTTATAAAACACTAATTACTATTGCATTTACTTTAACGATGGCAGTTATTGATTCTAAAGTTTCATTTTGGATCCAAAGTTTGGATCCATTGTAGAAAATTGATCCAATACAGTCCAGGTGTTTATAATTTAGGCCAAATATATACAGACCACTGATTGATATTTTGTTTGAAGTTGCATTACCTTATTTAAAAGGGGTTTTGAAGTTAACTGTACTTCCTTGAACTAAAGGATCATTTGAGAATTAGTCTTATTTTTAAAAGCTTTTATATTACTTGGTACTAGTAAACATAAGAAGTGCCTAATATATGGAACTATTTACTGTTTTTTTTAAACTAGATCCTTTAATTCAGTAAAAGTACAGTCATGTCCAGAACTGTTTTATACAGACCTATTCTTAATATAAACTTATTTATTACATTTTATTAATTACTAGTAAACAATCAGTCTTCAACCAAAATACAATTTAACAACTATTGTTTTTGCTTTAACAACGAATAAGTTAGAAACTATGTACAAGTGTACCTTAACCTTTATCTTGATGGTGTTCAAAAAGTAAAAATAATATCCAAAATTGTGCCTTTCCAAATTGTACTCTACCTAATTATACATACAGGCTAGATTGGGGTGCGTAGTTTTCACAAAAATATTTAATTATATTTTTTTTTAAATAACGAATACAGAAAATAACAAAGCTAAACAAATATATGTACTTACAAGTAGCATTGATAAATAATTTATTAATTTAATCAAATATCTATACACGCAAAATGTTTCTTGGTTGCACCTTTGCAAAAACATACGCACCTCATTTGATACTTAGGTGCACAAATCTACACACGCTAAAATCTTAGTATAGGAGCTTACATCGGCGATATACTTACAATTATCTACAAACTATTACATCACAGATATTTTACAACAGAACTATTTATGTTATTATTATTTTGGAATGTAAAAACAGTAATTTTATAATGTACATAACTCGTAAATAAGGTGTTTAACCAAATTGTGCATTTTTAGGTGCCATCGACTACGGACGTTAGCTGAAAGCTCTTTCATGTATCAAAAAAATTATATAAAATACTTACTTAAAGAGTAGCCTTCGTGTAACTTTCGCGTGCAACTAAATATGTTTTTGATTCGACTTTATGACACAATTTCCTTATAAAAAAAATTGTTCATAACTACATTCTTGTAACTGTAAGTAGGTACTACGTTATTGGTTCCACAATATTTACAAAGTCACGGTTATTAATCATCGATACACAATAATTGAATCAAAAATTCGAGAATGTTCCCACGAACTACGATTATTGGCCTCGCTATTTGTAACATACGACTACCGCTAAACCCGTCATCGTGAGCCATTGACTTACAATATCGAAAACACCTTATAAAATGGTTATTTACGACTAACTTCATTCAATCATTCCTATGAGTATAATACAAAATGTTAATTTCCTTACAAATGGTCGCTGCATTCTAAAGCTGCATTGCAGTATCCATTGCTGCCTCGTTCCACGGTGCCGTTGGCAACGCTAGTGACATTGCCGTTGGTCTTCTCGGCACAGACCACGAGGTCCACAGACGGGACTACGGCATTCCCGTTCTTGCTGCCTGGGGGACGGTAGAACCACCAGGCTAGGAAGAAGAATAGGAGGGAACAGAGCTTGCCTACCAGAGCAATGCCTAGCATGTATCTGGAAAAGAGGTAGACGGAAAATAAATATCACGATTACATATAAAGTAATTGCTACTATAGACATTGTTTTCAGAGACATAATATTCCACAACAACTGAACTTTTCTTTCTTAAGTGCGTAAATAACCTAAGTCCGATGACGATTTCGGGAGTTTTTAAGCATCATCTTTCCCTTCAGCTTTAGTCAGAAAATAAACCAATATCATGACTCATGCATAAGGAATCTTTGAATCAAAAGACCCGTGCTCTTCTTAAAAAGTCGTGATATCTCCTTACCTGCTCATATTATAGTTGTCATACTGCAAGCAAGCGCCAGTCTTGTCACACGAGGTGGACCACAGCGAACACGACAAGTCGATGAGGAAACCGAACATTAGCGGAGCCGGGATGGTTCCCAGCAGCCGGACCTTGATCCACTGAATACCCAACGCGAAGGAACGCTGGTCTTCGCGAACACATCTGTACGGAAGAAAATAAGATGTCTTTGAAGCTTCCGTGTTTTTAAATGCCTCCAACGAATAGAATGCTATTAACCTGTATCATCATAAGAGAAGGCAGAAAGACTGAAGCTGTAGCACTCTTCTACATTCCCAAATGATTGGCACTGGTTAAGTTATCCATCAAGACAGTCACGATCTAGCTAAAAATCTAAAATGTTTGTTCTGAAAAAGACTTCAAAGATCTGGGTCTGGGATTTTTATGAAAAATATCAGTACGTCTAAAATCAGTTTCATACGTACCTCAATGTAGCTGACAGCGCAGGCATGGTAGCCAGGAACGTGAACAACATGACCCCGAAGGAGAGGCACACGAAGACCCACAGGAACGGACAGTCCGTCGTGCAGATACTGTTGATAGCCTCGTACGAAATAGACGAGTTAGATACTGAAAACACAAGATATTTAGCACATGATTAGATTTTACAGGATGCTGGAGAGTTTTAGCTTATCATCACGACAGACGTTATAAGTTGCAATATCATACTCCAATCCTACAAATGCAACTTGTCAAGAACGGATTACCGTATCAAAGAGAAAGAAGAAAAATATTTTCTTCTTTTCTGATGAAGCTTTGTCTCTCAGCTTACGGCTCTATCGCGCAACAGCTCTACTGCATCAAAGCATAATACTTAACTTCATTGTAGAAGGTTTGCCTTTCCACGCCTAAAACAAGCAAGTTGAACTATTTACTAGTGTATTTTCATTTATAAACCTCACCTCCATCAATTTGATAACTAGGCAGCGTGAGGTTGTCCCTGGGCACGATGCAGGAGCACTGGTGGAACAGCTGCGCGGAGCCGGCCAGCGTGACGCGAGCGCAGCCGGCGTGGCAGGCGGAGTAGTACACGGCGCCGTCCGCGCCGCACACCGGCGAGTACGGCGCCGCAGCGCACGAGCACTCCGAGTTGCACAGCGCTGTTAGAGGGTCGCCACTGGAAGGAAATTAGGGTTGAAGTCTACGTGGATAGAATTAGATTAGGTCTAATTTTAAACGACTGAGCGGTTTAGTTCTTAATAAAAAGGCATTTGGGATAATGCATGAATTAACTTACCAACGATGGCAACGAGACGCTAAAGACTAAATAAGACTCTGTTCCTTATTAATTTCAATTTGGCAAATTATGATTGTCTTTGACTACAGCTAAACCCACTAACTAATTTCTGAAGACGAAGAAGAACATAACGTTCTTTACACTTGTACTATCCCTGAAGCTCAGAACTTCAAAAGTGAACCAAAATAAAAATAAGAAGAAGACTCACCCCGGCACAGAAGGACTGTTATACATAACAGTGACGCCAGCAAAGGGGTAGTCGTCACACGTCAGTACAAAGCAGAAGGTGAAGGCAGCAGCGACTAGCGTGGCCGCCACGCACAGCTTGATGATGCCGCCGCAAGCTAGTCGCCAGCGCTTCACCAGCCACCCGCCTAAGAAAGTGCCCCCGCCACCCGCTGGTACCGTGATCACACCTGGAAACAAACATATGGATTTAGACAAATTGTATGTAGATACTTTTCCGAGATCAGTCGGCCGTGGCAGAACCCCGTAGGATCGATGATTTTTCCACTCAAGACCTGGTTAAGTCTAACACCCCCCACGCTGTTACCCCAGCGGGAGGAGTCACTCTGATGATTACCCATCGTTAAAAAAAAGACCTGGTTAAGCGCTGGTGTCGTTGCAACTCAAAAATGTTTTTATTTTGAAATTATTTTTTGAGCTATATGGTTGTTGTGATTCAGAAGTAAGGTGCTTACACTTTTACTCCATATCGACAAATTATAAAGACTTGAACCTACCCAAAAGCAAAGCTGCTTCTGAGGCGTTAACAGCAAACTGGTTTTCAATCAGCTTCGGCAGGAAGGCAGCGAACCCTGATATGAGCATGCCTTCACTGGCTCCAGCTAAGTTCAAGAACAGGAACGTGGGATTCCGGAGTAGAGCTGCAGCTGCTTGAGGCAGCTCGTGTAACGCGCTGAATGCTGCAGACTTGGAAGCGGCTCCTTCATGCGCTTCCGATACTTTGGATGCTCGGATTTCGGCTGCACCTAAAAGAGGATTTTAAGTTTAGTTTGGTTTGAGGTCTGTTTTAGTCATGTAGTGTTTGGCACCTTGTTGCATCTTGTTAGTAGTATTTGGCACCTTTCAAATAAAAATGATCGTTAGTTGTCTCTCAAACTCTCTATCTTCTCTTTTTCATTAATTGTCTTCACGTAAAGGGTAGCTTTTTGTCCCTAGCTCCGACAAAATTTAATGAATCTAAAATAATATATTGCCTATCTACCTATGAAATATGGGTTCTTACCAGGCAGCTCATGCGGGAAGGCCATCAGCGGTATGGCCACGATGAGGCACAGGATCGCCGATAGGATGAACCCCACCCACCAGGCGCCGATCCACACTGAGCTCACGGGGGTGACGCCTAACCTGGACGTGGAACAATTTACCTTTTAACTAAATTCTTTAAAATAAATCCTCGATTGCTAGAGACCATGTAATGATTGTATGGGAGTCGAAGTACTCATAAGAATCTAGACACCTAAGCACACGAGTCTAGCAAAGTTAAAAAAATGCGACGTTACAACCGTGTTAATTTTCTAATGTACCTAAATGAACCAAGTTTAAAAGTAACGTAATCATAGCGTTAATCTTTATTAAAATTAAGTACCAAACTTTGCTGCATGTACGCCTATGTAACGTATAATGTAAAGGGGGACCCATTTTCAAGCATATTAACTCCGCAAAATGCCGTAGCTAATTTTCATTCCGTTGACAACACAAAGAAAATAACCCAACAGCTTAGAACATGCCTGGAATCGCATTAAAAGTCAAATAAAAACTCCGTATCGTTCTCATACTCGTTTAAACTCATGTTTTTCCTTTTTGAATGTCCCTAGACAAAAAACGAGCAACAGTTCTTAGTACGTTATTGCTATAATAATTTTTGTAGGCGCTATATTCGCGCGGCTATTACGTAGGTAAACAGAGGGGTATTGCGGGCTGCGCTGAGGCACCGATGCCCAATTGTTTTCTTATGCAAATCGGACGTTTACTCAACAATCTAACGTTGCTCTGCGGTTCGCACCGGCGGGCTTGAGTGTACAGGGCCCAGTTTGGGCAGTTGAAATTAATTTTAATTAGTTTAATGTGGGAGATTGTATATAACAATGATGTCGTAAATCTATACTAATAATATAAAGCTGAAGTATTCGTTTGTTTGAAGGCGCTTATTTCAAGAAGTAGGTACTGGTCCGATTATTTCAGTGTTAGCTCATTTGAGGAAGGTTAGGTACTTTATATCCGGGTGTGCGGAGTAGCATCCACGAGACCGGTGAAACTGCTGGCGCATGCTAGTAAGCAATATGCTCTAGCCCCTATCTGCGACCCTTGATCCATCCCTGCACCCACACACAACGGAAAGCTTCGAATGGGCATTGCTTCTCTTAAAATGAGTTAGAATAATAGAACCGCTCTTACAGTCTGACTTTTGATTGAATTAGAATTTTATTATAGACTTTGTTTGCTTTAAGAATTCAAGCTAAAGTTAAAAGTAATATTTGGTTATTTTTTATATGATTAATTAAATATTTATTGTTAATAATCAAATAGTTTTTAGGTTGTATTACTACCTGCATAAATAATTTAGTATCTGGGACATCTTTGACCATATAAAAGTAGGTACGTTAGTCTAGCTACATATTTAGTGTTAGAAACCTTTAAAATTATTGAACTTAAAAATAATTTAATCTTTCCCTATTGAATAACAAATCATCTATCAATAGCCCTTCAAAGGAATTTAATCAAAATTAATCAGTGTACATCTATGGATTCCCTTTGGATATATTCTGATCAGTAAACGAGAAACATAAATTAAAAGTAAAGCCATTGCAAAGAGGTTGTTCAAAACTCGTCCCGCGGAAAATCATATTTCGTTTCAGAAGCCATGAAAATATAAAATGGTGGAATTAATTTGGCTGAAAAGTTGCTTCAACAGCGTACCTCCGTGGTTCACAATGAGATGAAAGCGAGAGGGCAAGTTGGCTGAATGAAGCCGTGTCGTTGCCGAGATGAAATATTAAAAAAATGTGAACAAGACGAGCCGAGGCGCGTGGAAAGCGCGGGAAACGCACGGCTTTATAATGCTACTCGGAAGTTAGGTTAACGTTTTTTCTTTTGAGATAATCCTACTTTTACGTTAGGTAATTTCGTAATTTGATTAGCAANTGTTAGTAGTATTTGGCACCTTTCAAATAAAAATGATCGTTAGTTGTCTCTCAAACTCTCTATCTTCTCTTTTTCATTAATTGTCTTCACGTAAAGGGTAGCTTTTTGTCCCTAGCTCCGACAAAATTTAATGAATCTAAAATAATATATTGCCTATCTACCTATGAAATATGGGTTCTTACCAGGCAGCTCATGCGGGAAGGCCATCAGCGGTATGGCCACGATGAGGCACAGGATCGCCGATAGGATGAACCCCACCCACCAGGCGCCGATCCACACTGAGCTCACGGGGGTGACGCCTAACCTGGACGTGGAACAATTTACCTTTTAACTAAATTCTTTAAAATAAATCCTCGATTGCTAGAGACCATGTAATGATTGTATGGGAGTCGAAGTACTCATAAGAATCTAGACACCTAAGCACACGAGTCTAGCAAAGTTAAAAAAATGCGACGTTACAACCGTGTTAATTTTCTAATGTACCTAAATGAACCAAGTTTAAAAGTAACGTAATCATAGCGTTAATCTTTATTAAAATTAAGTACCAAACTTTGCTGCATGTACGCCTATGTAACGTATAATGTAAAGGGGGACCCATTTTCAAGCATATTAACTCCGCAAAATGCCGTAGCTAATTTTCATTCCGTTGACAACACAAAGAAAATAACCCAACAGCTTAGAACATGCCTGGAATCGCATTAAAAGTCAAATAAAAACTCCGTATCGTTCTCATACTCGTTTAAACTCATGTTTTTCCTTTTTGAATGTCCCTAGACAAAAAACGAGCAACAGTTCTTAGTACGTTATTGCTATAATAATTTTTGTAGGCGCTATATTCGCGCGGCTATTACGTAGGTAAACAGAGGGGTATTGCGGGCTGCGCTGAGGCACCGATGCCCAATTGTTTTCTTATGCAAATCGGACGTTTACTCAACAATCTAACGTTGCTCTGCGGTTCGCACCGGCGGGCTTGAGTGTACAGGGCCCAGTTTGGGCAGTTGAAATTAATTTTAATTAGTTTAATGTGGGAGATTGTATATAACAATGATGTCGTAAATCTATACTAATAATATAAAGCTGAAGTATTCGTTTGTTTGAAGGCGCTTATTTCAAGAAGTAGGTACTGGTCCGATTATTTCAGTGTTAGCTCATTTGAGGAAGGTTAGGTACTTTATATCCGGGTGTGCGGAGTAGCATCCACGAGACCGGTGAAACTGCTGGCGCATGCTAGTAAGCAATATGCTCTAGCCCCTATCTGCGACCCTTGATCCATCCCTGCACCCACACACAACGGAAAGCTTCGAATGGGCATTGCTTCTCTTAAAATGAGTTAGAATAATAGAACCGCTCTTACAGTCTGACTTTTGATTGAATTAGAATTTTATTATAGACTTTGTTTGCTTTAAGAATTCAAGCTAAAGTTAAAAGTAATATTTGGTTATTTTTTATATGATTAATTAAATATTTATTGTTAATAATCAAATAGTTTTTAGGTTGTATTACTACCTGCATAAATAATTTAGTATCTGGGACATCTTTGACCATATAAAAGTAGGTACGTTAGTCTAGCTACATATTTAGTGTTAGAAACCTTTAAAATTATTGAACTTAAAAATAATTTAATCTTTCCCTATTGAATAACAAATCATCTATCAATAGCCCTTCAAAGGAATTTAATCAAAATTAATCAGTGTACATCTATGGATTCCCTTTGGATATATTCTGATCAGTAAACGAGAAACATAAATTAAAAGTAAAGCCATTGCAAAGAGGTTGTTCAAAACTCGTCCCGCGGAAAATCATATTTCGTTTCAGAAGCCATGAAAATATAAAATGGTGGAATTAATTTGGCTGAAAAGTTGCTTCAACAGCGTACCTCCGTGGTTCACAATGAGATGAAAGCGAGAGGGCAAGTTGGCTGAATGAAGCCGTGTCGTTGCCGAGATGAAATATTAAAAAAATGTGAACAAGACGAGCCGAGGCGCGTGGAAAGCGCGGGAAACGCACGGCTTTATAATGCTACTCGGAAGTTAGGTTAACGTTTTTTCTTTTGAGATAATCCTACTTTTACGTTAGGTAATTTCGTAATTTGATTAGCAATTAATCTATACTAATATTATAAAGCTGAAGAGTTTATTTGTTTGTTTGTTTGAACGCGCTAATCTCAGGAACTACTAGTCCGATTTGAAAAATTCTTTCAGTGTTAGATAGCCCATTTATCGAGGAAGGCTATAGGCTACTTTTTATCCGGGTGCGCCGAGAAGTTCCCACGGGAAGCGTATGAAATCGCTGGCAGAAGCTAAGTAGTTACCTAATAAGGCTAGTTAAAAATTAAGTGTGTAGCTTTTCACCCGTAACACCTAAAGTTCATTGTCATCTTCATCAAAGCAACACTTAGCTTTCTAAGCTACTCTACTTATACCTAATAAAAAAATTGGCAAGTCTAAGGGTACCTTAACTTAACTTCCAGAAATCCCATTGTTACTCAAATACTCACGTTTCAGAGTCTACGCTGAGGAAGTCTGTGTATATGGTGAGCATCTGACCTCCTATCACGTAGCCCATCGCTGGGCCCACCACCGCCATCGTGTAGTACACACCTACGACCAAAGAAAAATCAATTAATATAGTATACCTACCAATTAGTGCCTATGTACGGTCCGGGGTCATTAATGCAGTAGCATCTTACCATCGTTCCTATTTTAGCCGTATAATGAGGTGTTAGTGTAACCGGTGGATCCGTTGTGTTCAGGCAATGTATTACAGTACAAAATTGCGAAGATTTTAAAGTTGCTACTGCATGACCGCGACTGTACCTACATCTTGAAAATCTCGTTGAACAAATCCATTTCGAAGTAAGAGCGTAGGGCTCTTATATTAACAAACGCGGGGAAAATCATTAAAACCGCCAAGAACTCTTCACTAGAACCTCTAAAAGAGACAAAACCGCAAAAGAATAAAACATTCTCCATATTCTTAAAAAAAAACAAGGTAACCTCTCACCCACTCGATCGCACTCACACATCGACACGTCCATTACACTCACAGCACATTATACCACGGACAAACACAAGAAAATAACCCGTGGAGTGTAAAAAGCATAAGTATCGCGTTTCTTAGCGAGCGCCCTGTTTTCACAGTTAAAAGCTGCGACTTAGAAGTGGTAAGGTGGGACATACAGTGAAAGATGTTTGTAGCTAGCGATCGCTTTACAGGTGAAAGCGACTTATTTGTTGCCACTTTGAAGGAGTTATGGAACGAACTGCAATCATACTAAACAGTCATAATTCGAGAGATAAGCTTAGGAATTCAAGATTATTTAATTGTGTAGTAACTTCTGTAGCAATAGACGCTAAAAATCTGCGCAAGTCCCTAAGGTTCTATCTACATAGAATTTTTCGGTCCCGCTCGAATTACTGCAAACTACACGATATTATAACTGCTGTACTATTCATTTTCTATCACACTTTGAACATCTAAAATGACCCCACAAAGTATATCACAGCATATCCTTCTCTATCCCTTAGCCTAACCCTCGATACTCTAGTGGGGCACACATCACGCCATCTGACGGCACTCTGAATACGTTTCCTTCTCCTCAGAGACTCTGAGCAGAGACTCTAGAGTGCGGACTGGAGGATCGACCGCCAGATTCATTCGGTTTGTTTGACATACGAGATTGGAAAGCAAAAATTACTTTTTTCAAGCGGTTAACGGTTTAAAATTGAAAGCTTCGTTTGCCTTTGGGGTATGTTACTCTTCAAATTTTGGAGATAGCGGGTTTTAGATGGAATCTTGAGTTGGTTAAGTGTCTTGTCGAGGCGGGAATCATTTGCTTATGTATTCATAGGAATGTTGTTGTAAAATTTAATTAAATTTAAAGGTGACGCCATGACACCTCTTAAGAAAATAGAAAAATAAATCAAATACTTACCTAAGCTACATAATAAGAATAATAATAACGTTTAATTCAGATTAATAAATCCATAGTAGATACCTAAATTAAAACACAAACTAATAATAAAAATTAAAATACGTATTACGATTATGCAATAAATTAATATTTCGGAAATATCAGTTTTATCTAAATGTAAAGTACCTAAGGCAGTTGTCTATCATTTTATTTTATTTTTGCGATCAACAGCATTTCTCATATGGAAGCCCATTTAAATAATTTTAAGCAAAAAGAATGATAATTGGTATTCCCCATACCTGCTAACGAAGAACATTCTCATCTCATCATATCACCACTTAACCAAATCCCATGAACGCTGAAGTGTCTAGCAAATAATCGTACAGTCACTGACTATTCGAGTGCTATTAATATAGTTTGACCACGGAAATGCATTAATACGTTTCCGACCAGTGTAGGTACCCAAATCTGTCAAAATTTTACCAATCGAACATTAACCTTCTGTTATTGTGATAAGGTTGAAAATTTGTCAGATTTGTGTACACTGACTTGCTGTCGACTGTACGTAGATACAGACTACAGCAGGTCAACCTTCCCGAATCTGACAAATTTTACCAATCAAACATTAACCTTCCACTGTTGTGATAAGGTTGAAAATCTATTGAAGAAATTTGACAGATTGTGGTAGGTTGATGTGTTGGCGTGTATACTTGTGGAGTCCACTGCTAAGAGCGAGTTAACACACCGCCAATTTTAAGGTAAAAATTAAAAAGTTTAATTTAAATTCTTTTCGTAAAGGTCTTTCGACAAAGTTTTCCTTCAAACTTGTGTTATGAATTTTCATTGTGAACAAGTTGAGCAACTGTGCTGTGTGCACAGGCTTCAAAAATGCAGCAATATAATGTTCATACCTTCATACCAGACCAGACCAGAGATAATATGCTTTGATGTATCTGTTACTAACTAACTAAAAAACTCCTTTGTTTAAGATAAAATAAAAGAATATTCGTTGTTTTTGTTGAGTATATTTGTTGGCTAACAATAATTATATTGTAAAAATTTAAATAACGTTAAGATTTACTTTCAAAGTGCATGAAGTGCTTAGGTACCACCGCGTACCACCATTAACAGTATGAAGTAAGCACCAGGTATAGATTTCGTAAATTCTATACCAGCAAAATATTCGTATAACAAAACCTGTCATCACCGAAACAAATAGCTGATCACTTAACCCCCACACCACAGAAATATAATCCACGCAAAACAATTTTTCTCAACACTAAACTTACGCACACGGTCTAAACGACCCATATGATTGTTATGGCGGGAATACGCGAGTGCTTTCTTGTGTTTATAGCTGGGAAGCCCGAGCATAGTGTGAGGGTTAATAACTATGAATATAGAGCCGTTTAGAAAGCTTTTGTGATATTATTTTAGTATTTCATTGGTTATTCTGTGAAGGGATAGCGGTTGATATAATGCGGTCTTATGTGGTACCGTTTAAGTGGTTGCGGAGTAAAAAGGGTTGATATTGGATGCATAATTTTATATGTTAGTGTGGTCAGAATACTTACTGATATATTTATTTGCAATCAAGTAGCTAAAAGTTGAATAAAAACTCGTTGAGCTGATGAAATAAAACCGAAAGTTTTGGGTAACTTAATTTTCAAAAATATCTCAGCTAGCTAGCAGCTTTAAGTACTTACTAATGATTTAACGAAGACCGAGTAGTTTTCTTAAACCCTTTTCAAAACGTAAATAAATCTTTGATTAAATAAACTTTCACGTAGTTTACCACATATTACTCCGTTACCACTTATCTGAATAGAATACAGTCGCCAGTTCCCCGGGAAATTGATATCATTAGCCATGGTCCGATTGAAACGGGGCTTGTTATAATGTTGCCAGTTTTCTCATGAGAAAATGTGGGCTATCGGCCTAATTCGAAAATTGCTTTGAACGTTATTCGACATGGTTTCCATTTAAATATTAGATAGAGTTACTATAAAATATGTATGATCTGAAAGAGGCCGCTTCCAAACGGACTGTGTTATGCAGTGTATGTATGTCCTATTCCTGGAACTATTTTTAGAGTTACTTTAAATTATTCCCAAACTGAGATAGCACTTATATTAGGCTTTGGTGCTGTTTCAGTAAACTGTCTCTTTCTCTTTTACTACATCGCTAAACTTTAATATTAAAAAAGTAAACTGATAGTTTCCACAAAAAAACACAAAATGTCTACCTCAAGTACACTTCCCATAAAACCTGCTACTTACCCAGATAAACAGACGACATCTTCTTAGACACATTCTCGTCTATATACGTAACTCCGAGGGTGAACAGTGGCGTTGCGCCCGCGCCGTGCAGTAACTGCGCGAACACGAACACCGCAACTGCCCACGCGCCGCCCTCGGAGGGCACGTTGCCGTCACAGGTTGATGTCGACTGAAAATTATACCTGGATTAGAATCTTTTTGAAACTTCATTAATCATTTAGATGCCTATTGCTATTAAGTGAGAATCCAGTTTTTCTATGAAGACCAAATATTGGATGACGGTCT
The DNA here is from genome assembly GCA_002382865.2 of Heliothis virescens. Taxonomy (NCBI): domain Eukaryota; kingdom Metazoa; phylum Arthropoda; class Insecta; order Lepidoptera; family Noctuidae; genus Heliothis; species Heliothis virescens. Next base: position 15,870,713 of record NWSH02000517.1, read on the forward strand.
AAATCTTCGCCTTCCACCACTTCTTTGGATTTGGAAAATGAGTAGTGCTCAAAACCTAAAAGATGGTACTATTAATTGTCTATTAGGTAAGCCATATATCTGAATCTATGGTATCTGAAACAGACTCCTAAATAGAGTAACATTTGTGTTACGAATTTTATCGGAAAATGCTACGTTATAGAGAGCTGAACACTCGTCTGACAGTTTTATAATTAGCCATATTCTGGCCTATAAGCAATTTGTTGTATTCGAATTGAATCTGCGACGGAAATAATTTTGCTATTCAGCGGAGCAGCTACGTAGGTATTATATTGAATAGTAAAAATAGCTAAAATATTTATTAAGACAGGTTGAAGTTTTAGCACCAACAGTGATCTAGGCATAGTCCAGCCGACATTTCCAGGCAGATATGGATGTTGATCCGATTCGATTAATCACAGAGATTGGTCGCATTGTGTGACGATGGCCGCACAATGTCGGCGTTGGCTGAATGCACCGTGCCTGTGCCCACATTCAAACTCATTCACTCAGACCCACGAGCCATAGACAAGAGCCCAAAGTTTGAGTTCAACGGCTCAACGTAAAATTGAATGAACATTTCAGGAGCGAAGTTTTGATTGAAAATGGACTATTATTATCTTAAATTAATTTGGAGTTTGGTTGGCTTTGTTGACCTCTTTTCGAGGACCTATGGGCTCTTGATTGCGTTATTAATTTTGAGATTATAGTTAGCGAGTTATGATATGAGTGGGACTTGAAAACTTTTGATGAAATAAGATTTTCTCGCAATAACATGCCAATGATCTTTTTTTAATGTGACACATTAAACAATTAATACGACTGGAAACGTATGTCTGTTTACTTATATCTATAAGTAAGATATAACGGTAACCTATGAGGTAAAAAAAAAATTAAAAAGTTCCAACTCACCGTTCGATTAGGCGTGCACAAATCGGCAGCCTCGTTTCCCGCTATCTTGTAGTTCGGGACTAAGAAGTGTGGCAACGCGAACAGCAGGGACCCAGTGCCCATGAGTAGCACCCCGAGGCCTAACCACCGCGGCTTGGAGGACCCCGTGCGACCGCCTAAGTACGTCACTGGCGCTAGGCACGCGAATGATGCCATGTCATATCTAGGAACAAAGAATAAGATAAGATGACATGTTACGTAAGTTCTAAAACTATGCGCTACTAGCCGAGTCTGAGAAGGGAGATAGATCAATATTCACACATCCCTAAAAAGCACTGAATAATGATCTTTTAAAGGGAGCAGTTAGTGTAGATATGACAGCGCGAAAACTTACTTTTTCTAGTTGCCTGCGAAATTCTAAAAAGCAGATTATATTGCAATTCCATGTCAATGGTCCAGATTCTACAAAGCGGAACTAGTGGAGAAGTTTTCAAACTACCAATTATAGACTTTCGTTTATCAGACATCCTGTCTTCGCCTACTCGGGGAAGAAAAACTATTGGCTATTCTTATAAAATCTTCTCAGCTCTGCTTTGATGGAGCCTGAGCCTAATGCAACCAACAAAATGTGTATAAAGGTATGTCTTACCCTCCAGCAATGACTCCAGTCTGCATGGACCTCAGGCCGAACCTCTTCTCTATCGTAGTGATCACCACGTTCACGAACCCGTTAACCACCATACCTGATGACAAACAAACATTCATGATTACATAAATATTAAATATTATTTCATAATTCTATTGGTTGTTTAAGAACTTCTCCACTCAGGGTCTAAGTGGGATTATGTCAATCAAAGATTTGTCATCTTAAACTTTCCAACGAAAATTTAAGAGATGTTCTAAATCGGTCAAGTCAGTACTTTAAAGTTACGCTTCAATGATGTATCAGGTCGTCAATCTGACTAAGCTGGAAAAAAAAATATTTACGAAATATGGCATGAGGCTCACACCAAATGACTGAATATAATGACTGACTGAATGAATATGATAATAATAATCTCAGGAACTACTGAACTAAGTCTCATTTGAAAAAATCTTTCAGCGTTAGATAGTTCATTTATCGAGGAAGGCCATAAGCTACTTTTTATCCGGGTGTGCGGAGTAGTTTCCTCGAAAAGCGGTTGAAATGGCTGGTGGAAGCTAATAAATTATAAGCACGAAATAAAATATTTTTTCAGTAACTAGTACTACATTGTCAAAAATAGCGAAACAGAAATAAACCGTAGCTCGCCAGGCAACGATTAAAGTTTCATATTCCGGTTCGTGCCGTGCCGGACGGTGACGGACGGCCGGCAGACGGTCCGTATTAACCGGAATAGACACACGTCGTTTTCAATTATGTTTCTATCTGTTTTATTAGGCAAATCTAGATTCGATTGTGTTTGTTTGTATTCTATCGACGCGTGGCGACTGGCGGTAATAATAGTTTGTTCAGTACATTCTTTGAAGCAGATTTAATTATATTCTGAACTAACTGTTTAGTGCGGTTTTACCCGTCTTTCGAGAGTAGGTACTTCCAGTAGCCGGATAAAATGTTGCTTGTGTGTTATTATGATGTATAAGCTGTATTTTTTCAAAAGTAAAGTTTCATTTAAATTCGTTCCATTTAGTTCTTTACTGAAAGAGTAGGCCACTCATCCATCGATAAATAGCGAAATTGTTGAAAAAATATTTTAAAATATATACAAATTACTCTCAATTTTTGCTATCGGAACAGTCAATCATGGAAAATAGTACTTACCATACTTTGACCCATCATTACAATACCATAATAATACCTATTCCAATATGTAATAACAATATCCTGTTATTAGATAGAACCTCAATCACAATCTAAATAATATCGGTGTTCCGTTTTCAGTAAATTGTACAAGTTTACCAATTTTTTGATGGCCGGTAAAGATAGCGCACTGAAAACTTTTGTCATCAATGTCGAACGTAAAGGACAGAATGGATTTTTTGGTGTCAGCACAACTAGGTTTTATGATTGTTTTTCAAGCTTTTAGTAGGAAATATTATAGTATGTATTGTTCAGCTATGCTTAGGGACTTAGCTATTATTACTACACCCGCGTCCCGTGGGAACTACTCGGCGCACCCAGATATAAAGTAGCCTATAGCCTTCCTCGATAAATGGACTATCAAAACAAAAACTAAAAAAACAAACTCTTCAGTTTTATAATATTAAGTATAGATTACGCTAAAGTACAAAAGAACAGATAGTGGTTGTGTTCTGTAAGTTACCTTAATGCCTAAGTACCTATTATAAAACTTGACACCACATCATCCAAGATTAAAATAAATGCAAAGGGTAGTTTTATTTAAAAAATAACTCACTTTTCATCCGAATCTAGTGAGTATTTATTATAATTTCCATGAATTTTCACCGCAATTTCCTTAAAAAGCTCGTTTACATACCGAATGGTATTAATAAAATTTATTATAACGCTAAATCGCGGAGGGTGAGCATAAACAGAGGGCCGATGCGTCAGTTTCATGCGTCGTCACGTCTCGGCCCAAATTATCGCCGAGGGACGCGACACACCGGGATTTATCCCGGGATATTATTTGACGATGTAATGGGATATTAAGAATTATTAAAAAAAGTAATTAATGGAGATATTAAAGAGAGTCAAGCTATTTGTTTACAGGATAGTTAAATATTCGTTAATAATGTAAGACAGAATATAGTGGACATCTACGTCAATAAAAATTATTTACACATAGAAACAGAGATTTTAAAAGATTTTCGTATCGTAAACGGATTTCTAGAAAATTATCAATACTTTTAATTACTTACCTACATATTTACTGAGGTAGTATAAGAGCAACTAAAAAAATCAAACCTTGACTTTGAAACTACTAATTATGTAAATACCGCCAAATACAATATAAGTACCTAGTCTTCATTCTTAAGAACGTGTTTATTTCCTTAAGTAATTAATTTAATATTCAGCATATAAAGTGTTTTAATTAGACAATAAATAGGATGTAAGGAACCAGTTTATGTAAGCAAATTATTTTCAACTGGTTCTGTGAGTTGTTAAAATTTGCATTAGATCGCTTTTTATGTTCAAGGTAGACGACATTATTATTCGCAAAGAATTTACGACTTTTGCGAAAGTAAATGATTGGGGTTTACCCATTTACCGCTAGAAATGTTAGATATGCTAATATGTCATGGAATATTCTTTTCAGATTGCATATTAATTTATGCTGTGAGCTAGCAGAAAGTCTCTATCTGTGACCACGGTCGGTGCAAATCAGCCGAAACGTCAGGTAAAGAATAAGGTATCGTACCTTTATAGTAATACATCGCGGTTAAGTTCCCAGTGTTACAAATCACGAAAGTTTAAAGAATATTATAGTCAAAAAATGCTTAAATTTATTACTTTTTTTACTTAAAAATTGGAGGACCATTTTAACAAGCAACAATCTTTAGTGTATCCCCAACTTAATCTTTTCACAAAATTCTCAAAACGCCTAACAAGTTGGTCTTGCAGAACCATCTAGTATGACGTGATTAATAGGCTCCATTGTGCTGCATCATGCTAAGTGGCTTAAATACACGATTTTAATTAAAAGGCCAGCTTTCCAAGATTTATGTACGAGTAAGTAGCCCGGGTGTCTGTGCAATGTGAAAAGCTTGAGCATAGAAAAGAAACGCTTAGGTGGTTCAGCTATTGTGCTTGTTAATTAAGGTTATTTATTACATATTACTAAACTGGTTTTCTTAATGGGATTTAAAATAGACTTTGTTTGCTCTGCTTCTTTAGTGTGAAGGTTAATTTACTCAACTTATTTTTAATATCCTTCGAAACCACTTAAGTTTCAGTATCAGGATCGTATCTTCCCGTGGAAATCTATCGCAAATTAATTATTACCAAATCAGAATTTAAGTAAATCGTGTTTGACATAAATTGAATTGATGAGAAAACGAATCCATAGATTTGCACGTTTGGATGCATTTTGAACCATTTTCAGTTTGTTGTATTGTTTCAAGCATGCTCTACTTACATGTTTTCTTTACGAACATATATGTCTGAAGTAATTTGCTCTACACGTCGGTATATGAGCAGCAAATGTACAAACACACAGTTCATTAACTCCGCTCAATGTCGTTTGTTCATTGTTCTAACTAAACAACTGCTCATTAGTTTTAGCGCTTACAACAAGCAAATTATTTGCTCCCGCTACTTGTAGTTACTAAGTATAAAAAAAAGTTAATAACTTAGCTAAATTACTGTTTTATTCCATACTAGCTTTCCGCCCGCGGCTTCGCCCGCGTGGAATTCGGTTTAAACGACACACAGCGCCATCTACAATCCATCCATCAAGCAAACAATATTTTTGTTTTCCCTCGGGAATATCTATTTTTTTCGGGATAAAAAGTACCCTATTATTTAATCCGGACTTCTAACTTTACGTCTGCAAAATTTCAAAGCAATCGGTTCAGTAGTTACGGCGTGAAAGCGGAACAAACAAACAAACAAAC
>NWSH02000517.1:15901129-15914073 GCA_002382865.2 Heliothis virescens
GGCTGCTGACAACTTCCCCACAGTGGCAGCGATGAGGAGAGCAGCATGGAGCACCCAGACGCAGAGAAACGGCGAGTCTGAAAGTGGTGTCATCAAACATGGTGCCTATGTTTGACGACGGAAGTGCGTGAAGCCATAAACCCGATTCCCATTCACCCACAGCCAGCAGGCGTGCTCGCTCCGCAGAAGTAATTGACGTATCAACTAAACTTTTCCGTATTACTCTGCTGAGCGGCTCATCCCACTGTCTCTGGGAGGATGGGTTGGCGGGTAACTCGGTGTTCGGGCATGTGGCTTTCCAGACATTTATGGCCTCAGCTAGGCATGGCACCTCAAAATTGATCAGTGTGGAAGGTAAAATCTGCCTGATCAATTTTTCAGTGCCATGGACGGAGGAGATAAATGCCGGTAAACTTACACTAGAAATTTTGCGGACGCCCAGCCCTCCCATGCGAATGGGAAGCGTAGCTTGAGTCCAAGCTCTGTCGTCCAAGGCCACATTTAAGATAGATGATAATGTTTGGTGAATTATTTTATCAATTTTGTCCAGAAGGTTGGTGTGCTTCCATAAATGGGAAGCACGCAAGTTGTAAGTTAATTTAGGGCCAAAACAACAATAGCGTATGATTGTGATGGCTGAATGGCTAAATGAAATCTTCCAGTATTGGCGACCCAAGGAGGCAAAGAGAACTTTTATCTTCATTCAAGTAAACTAAATCTATACTAATATTATAAAGAGGAAAACTTTGTTTGTTTGTTTGTTTGGTTGTAATTAATAGGCTCAAAAACTACTGGACCGATTTAAAAAAATTCTTACACCATTCGAAAGCTACATTATCCACGAGTGACATAGGCTATATTTTATCCGGGTACGGGCAGTAATTCCCACGGGATGCGAGTGAAACCGCGAGAAAACGGCCAGTTGAGTATAAATGTGAACGCGCCCTAAACAGATATTTGAATGGGGAGGGTGTATTATTGCATTCACTTAATAAGATTACTTTGTGCAATGCTAGTGATATCGACCTGGAAATTAATACCGATTTTAATAATAAGTGATATTAATTATAACTTATGTTTATTTTGTTGTTCTATATTTGTTGCTTTAATGATGTTCGTCGTTTATAAATGTTAATAAAACTGAATTTTGAAGCCTTTTGTTTTTTTTTATAGATCCTAATTCTATTTTCGGTAGGTAAAGAAATATATTAGTTATAAGTTTGAATAATATTATGATTAATTATGGCGAATTTATTATATTTTTTATGCATGGGACCTACACAAAAATACAATATATTCTAGGTTCTATAACATGACATGTCCTTAGGTACTTTTCTTACACACACATACAAAGCCGAAACTTTTAGGTACCCATGTATGTATTCACGTACCCCGCCACAGAAGAACCTGCGTATTCTAATAAACCAGCAGAGTACACCTGTTGGCGATACCGGCAGCCATAACTCACGCGCACCGCCACGCAAAACTTAATGCAGATTTATGACAACTAAGTTTTTTACAAAGGTTTAGGAAGCTAGATGTGCTAGGCTATTGTTGGGTTTACTCTATGGTGTTGTTAATGAGGAAGGTGTGAAATAACAGAAAACCATCAAGCAATGTAAGTTAAAGAATAGCTGCGCTGTAACATCTGACAAAGCAACAAAAATTCACGTAACGTTTAAACATTACATAGAAAGCATTGTGGTTCAGAAACTTCTGCTTCTTCTTCTTTCTGAAAGAAATGATCTGCGGGTGGTGTAATGACCGACGCCTATGAACTAGGTTACATTTCCAGCGCAAAGGCACAGATTACGAAAATAGTTTCAAACAAATGTTTGCAATATACGCGGATGCGTAGTTGTGTCGTATCCACTCCTTTTCTACATATTGGAAGAAAAGAAAATAATAATGTTCCACAATTTCTAGCTACAACAATTGACTAAAGTGCAACTAACACCCAAAACTTTCAACAAAGTGCGCTCAAAAACAATATCAGTTCCAGTCCCATAACCCCATGGTGTTTACACCGGCGGGATGGTGTCGTGTTCCCGCGTAATGGCTTTCGAATGGCGGCCATGCACGGCCACTGTTGCTTTTGTTTATACATAGTGAACTTTTTGCCGTACTGTGCTATATTTTATATCACGTATGCTTGATATTTGTGCAGGCAAGACTTGTTACACTGGAGTTTGACCTGGGCCCTGATTCACTTTCTTAAACTTAAGCGACAATCAATTGTCACTACAGTGAGACCCAATTACAACTCCAATACGATTGAAGCGTTATTGGTTATTCTGCAAATTGAATAAAAATCGTACTGTACTGTCAGATGACAGATGACATTGCAGATGACAGACCAATGGCATATCATTGGAAAACGATTGGTCTTTTAATAGTAACAGAATAACCGATAAGGCTAAAACTGCTATCGTCATACAATTTTCATTGAATTTTCATACGAGTGACACACAATTGTAGTTAAGGAATCACCCCCCTGATAATGTTACTGGATGTAGTAACATTTTGGGTTTTAGGAAATGTTGCAATATTAAGTATTGAATATAAAATAAGTTTGAAGTATATTGGAATTACTATCGACTGTTTAACGTGCCATTTGTATGTACATTCATGACTTACATAATAATATGGCAACTGTATTAAACTGACCAACGAATGACGCTCTTTAAAAATAAGTATCGACACAGGTATTCAGCCATCTGAGAACCTTGCTACTTGATATTGTATTGCTTGTAGAATAATCCATAATATTCTTGTATAGGATCCGATATGATCTGTTTAAACAGATTTGCAGAGTCACTATTTCGCTACAGACAAATAATTAATTTCACATCTATAATTTCAGTGAGGAATTGGGTTAATGAATACAGCTACACATATTTTTATGCTTCCCCGGTATTCGCACGAATATATTTTTTTCAATAATTGCTGTTCACACTCGCTTGCATATTAATTGGGTATCGTGAATGCACTCACGTGATAGTCGTAAAACGTAAAACTATGAATCTTTGTTAATGGATAGATAGAAAATGCTACACAGAATCAATACGATAAAAATTAAATTATTCAAGAGTTTATAGATTTTTGTAAGCAAGTCGACGATGAAGTACCAATACCTCCTAACTACAAAATCACCATTTTACAGGAGGAGCAAAAAACGCGTCACGTTGAAAATTCAGAGATCTAAATATGAAAATATTGTAGTAATGGGAACATGGATATGATATGATACATAGTATAGTTAAGTAATTTAGAAGCTTTTTACACTTGAATTTAGGATGTAATGTCAGCAGGTCTTGCTAAATGAATGCATACATTGACTTAGCAGCTATTTCTATTAGCATTTTCTCTCAAAACTATCAACATATTTAATTAGGTGTCTTGACGAGTACACGCAAAATGCAATTTTATGTCCAACGCATTAAAAATCAAAAAATCGACAAAATGTCAACAATAACTTTCAAATGCAAATTATACAAAATTACTGCATCTAGTGTACAAATAAACAATCCAAACTCTTATAAAACCTACTTTCACTAAAACAATCTAACAAATAACGCCACAGTGAGTAGCGAATAGGCTATAATATGAAATGAAAAATATATATTTGTGTGGCATTAAAAAATAATACCATTACAACCGAAAACAAAATAGTGTCATTTAAAAACAAACCCGCAGATGGTATTTAATAAACCGCGGCCGACCTTTTAACGAAATAAAAGGAGGAAAATATAATGCATTCCCATTTGTAACGCTTAAGAAGCCAAGCCGGGCTACAATATTAACACTCTGTAGGTGTTTTCGCCTCGCTTTTAACCTTTTTCCCTCTGAAATGACTATGGAGAATTTTGCACTCTTATTATTGGTGCGAGTCATAAGCGACCGCGGAGTTTGACTCGAAAATTGATCCTTTATTTTCTAATTACAGTCATCAATGGCATTTTTACTGGCCCACCGTAGGACACCAGCTACTCCTTATACATAATGGAATTAGTAAGAAACGCTTGCTCAGTGTGGATTATAGTGATTTCAGACTTTTATTGTGATATATTTTTTGTTTGACTAGCTACATATTGATCATGCATATTGTCCCAGGAATGTGTCATGTCACTACAATTCTGCTACTGGAAATGTATGCCTCATAATACTACTAATAATCCAACTTAAGTATGGATGCTGCTCTATAATATTTTCAGCTGTTATGTATACGGAGTTTACGAAAAATAATTGTGCAGTTTTTCAAGCAAAAGTCGCTTCATCTTATGACTTGCAACCTCCAGTTAATTTGGTAGGCGAATCGCCGTGTAAATCTAGTTATCCGGCCCCAGTAGTCCAGGTCGGTGTTTTTTATATTAATTAATGTATTTTATTATTTCATTAACCCTTTCCCTTATTTGTTTGGGGTTTTAACAAAGCCTTCGTGTGGAACTTAAGAGTTTTCTTTGGAAATCGGGGAAGTGCGGATTCATAAGTATTTGGGATGCGAACGTTTGGCAAATACAGTATTTTTTTATTTGTTTTCAAATGTTTATTTTTATATTTATGTATGATTAGCTTCCGCTAACGGTTTCGCCCTCGTCCCGTGAAATCTACTTCCTGCAACCGAATGAATTCAACTGCAATGCAATGACGAATGCAACTCGTTGAATACGCTCTCTAACTGAAATAAACTTTCAAATCGGTCCAAAAATTCTTGAGATAGGCGCGTTCAAGCAAACAAACAAAAAACTCTTCAGCTTTATTATATACCTATACTTAGATAAGTTTTCAAAGCACATTCTCCAAAAAAGTGCCTTAACTAAATTCCTGTGTACCCATTGCCCACTATCTTGCACCAAGTCATAACATCTTATTTTTAAACCAGATCTCCATGCGTGCGACATGATACTGACGTAACACTTCCTCCAAACCAGAGCATGACATATAAAACTGTAACATGATGTCGTGTGCTCAAGGTGAGTCGCTACGAACATAAGCTGCCGTGACTGGCCCGTCATAATAATATGCAAAATAATCGATACAACGATTTAGGATACAGTAGAATTTTGCTAAAGAATATGATACACGTAAAAATGGATTGTTTGTGTAAAAAATAACGGGAAAAGTCCAACAAAACAAAGTCTTTATGTGACTTGTCAGGCACAATGTATTTATATCAAGAACAATTGTACGGTTTTCAGGTGATTTCCACCTATGCACCGGGAGTAGCCCAGGCGCGTACAAATTCCGTTATTTTCTCTTTTATTTAGATTACTTATATATAAAAGTGAAGTTGTCTCCAAGTGTTCATAATGTTAACTGTACCAAACAGCGATATAAATAATATTCCTATTTAATAACATTATATCAAATACATTGCGTTGCTTAATTAAATAAACTTAATACTTACATTTAGCAGTCGCTTACCAGCAGTGGGTACCATTGCTCTCAATTAGTTCAACAATTAGGCACGTGGCGAACGCAGGGGTATGTTTAATTAATTTCATTATTGCTTCATAATGGACTTGATACCAAGACTTGGAGAACCTCTGTAATTGTATGAGATGTCATAATTTCATACATATGGAGCTTAAAGGGGAAATAGACCCCATAGATTGTCACCTACTGTGTGATGGGTTTTAGGTATTATGAGTTTGAACTTTGACTTCCCCGTTGCTCTTTGGTCGTAAGAATGATATTGTGTGGGGTTTTCTATATAGGTACATAGAATTTTCTATCATAAGCCCAGACATGTTCTAGGATATTTTACAGGAAAACTGTCTCCTATTTATAGAGATAATTTTTGTCTGCAAAAATAAGGGCTAAAAATTTGCCCGCTTGCCATCTTCAAAAAATCGTATAACCTACAGCGAAATCAGCGCTTGAGTTTTATTTTACCTTACCACCAAACGGATTTAAGTATGTTTTTTTTTATATCCACGAATATTTGAAAAAATCTGATTAACGCTCATTCCTTCTCTGTGTGAGAGCAGGCCATCAGTGGGACGATAGGGGACGATAAATAGACTTATAATGATTCAAAAATTTCATACAGAACCAAAGACTACTAGTATTCATTTTTTTGTCGTATAAATAGTTTTTCCACCGGCAGTTTCATGTCGGAAGCCAATTTCATATGGAAAGTGTGTGATCCGGTATAGCAGCACAGTTTCTCACAGTACAATATGCGTGTGCTTTCTATATTGTCTAGCTCTAGATCATTGGCTATGGACATTTGCATAGATTAATATCTGATAATGTTGGTGTGTGTTTAAGAGCTGGTAACAGCATCAAGCGGGATTGTTTGTAAGGATGCAATTGGAGAATCATTAGCCTTAGTCTACCAAGAAACTAGACTAGTTTATTTAGAGTAAGGCCGTTTGTCCACCGCCGCCGTCAACGTCACGTCAACGAGAATTAGATTATTTCGGGCCGAATTTAAAATGACGTGACGTCGATCGTTTGTCCACCGCGACCGATATCGTTGGTTTAGTTTGTTCCAGCTGTCATGCGTGGTAGTCGTGTTTTCAAAGAAATAAAGTGATGGCTATGATAAACCGGCGACAACTTCTTCTTCTGCTTTTGTACCTTCGAAGGCGCAGGCGATGCAAAGAATTTTGGGTTCATCCGCTAATACGTGAACGATACATCACAGGGGCGTTTTATGTACACCACGCCAAGTTGCGAGAGCATGACAAGAGTTTTTTTAACTACTATAGGATGTCCACGACTACGTTCGATTATATCCTATATCATATTAAGGATAGCATCACACTCCAAAACACGAACTACAGGACATGCATACCACCAACTGAAATGTTAGCTGTAACGTTGAGGTACGTAGTAAAATACTACTCCATCACCGCAACTATAAGACGCATGTAGTGTTGGGAAAGTCTGTACAGTTGGTAATATCAGTCTGCGTCACTAAATGCGTCTTCTACTTCTACTACATAAATTAAATCTAAAATTTAAAAAACCCTCGACACAAAAACTTCTTACAATTTAAATGTTACTGTATAAACTTTTTATTGCGAAATATCATGGTATATCCAGTAACATTTGAATTGTAAGAAGTTTCGGAGTTAAACAAGGACATCAAAAATTACCTTGTGGTGTATTATAATCGCGAAACATAAGATTACGCCTCATATTCAATGTTAACTTAGGTAAAACATGAAAAAACCATTTTATATTTGAATTTCCCGCTTCTAGTCGTCGCATTCACCTTAACATCGATTATTTAGTTCATTAACCATAAATATTTATTTAATTCATTTAAAATATCAAAAAATATAGTTTACTGGGTAATTAACAAAGAGCCAATATTTTAAAATAACTTTATTTTGTTGGTTTATTTCTTATCGCTCTAAATCAGTATGCATGTGATGGAAAAATTATAACTGTGGGAACTCATAATAAAACGAAAGCACAAACAAAATAATAACTGAGCTCGTCTACGGTGCGACGGCGACGGCAACGGCAATGTATGGACAAGTTCATATGTGTTTTGTATTGCCGCCACATCGGTCCGTCAAAATTTCGGGCGACGATCAAGCGATCACGCCGATCTACTCGCAAATTCGGCGGCCGGGATGACGTCGCTCGGGTGACGGATGTGCGGTGGACACGCGGCTCAAGTAATGTAATGTAAATGTATGTACCGCTACTTCGGCGCCGTCATCTCGTTCTCGGTGACGTGACGGTGACGGCGGCGGTGGACAAACGGCCTAAGAGCTGGTATACAATGATAAACATAACCCTTTGTTCGGATGATCAAAGTAGTTAAATTTTAGGAACCCTTCAAGAAGCTACCAAAAGAGTCCAGACTAATATACATATCAAAGACTATATGATACATATATTGTATTATTACTTTATGATACATATATTGTAATATTCGCTATTGCAATAACAATCACCCAAGCAACAAGTTTAGATATATTTCTCAGTAAGTGAATTTTGTAAATTCTTTTGAGTAAAGTTCTAAAGCCACAACTATGCAAATAAACAAACAATACTAGATTACCTATTTATGACATTGTTTAAATATGCGCTCCAGTATTCAACTACCAACAAATAGCTAAATAGTGATAGCTATTTGTAAATTTGCCGTAATCGCAATTGTGCCGTGTGCTACTAAACGATATAACATCATCGATTTATCGGAATCGTAACAAAAGATTGATCACAAAGCACGATAGTCCGAAGTCCACAAGTATCTACACACATACATACATACGTTATAAGTATTAATAGTTATTGTTTAAAACAATGAGTAATGACCCTGTACTATGCCTATAACTTGAGTTACTGATATGACGTTATATGATATAATGGGACCATCCTTAAAAGGAGTGGCTATTGCTTAAATAATAATAATAGGTCTTATTAAAGAGGTCATAAAACATATTTGGATGGAAAAAGAGGTTGCCGGCAAAAGGATGCGTCAATCTGAGGACTATGAGCTGTTATGGAACATGTAGAAATTGTTTTTGATAATTGGGTCGATATCAACTATACGGAATATGATGATAAACTTATTTCTTTCGCAGGTTAACCTAACAAAGAAAGCTATACTAAGTATAGATTTACTTTGTAATTTCCATGCTCCAGTTAAAGAATTAATGATAAACTCATGATACAGCAATCTGTAGCTGTTTCTGTACCTATTTCAACCATAAGCTAACGAACAGATATACTTAATATATTTTGCCTTTGTGTTGATTTGTCCAAATTTTTATGTGACTCTCGAAGAAAACGACATCTTCTAGCATATCTATTCCTCCAAAAAACATAGCCATCAAAAACATCTCATAAGTATAGGCCTCCTAGAGCCGTAGCCAAGTGTTACTGAGGATCTGATATACTAAGGGCTAGTACAGAAAAAACAAAGGTCGGTTTTAGTCAGTCGAAGACAGTCACTCACTCCCGTTGTACCCACAGCAGGATGTCTTCTGATGATCTCTCAGATAAGAAAAGTTTATTCTACTTACCCTGTATAGCACCAGCCCAGCACAGCCAGAACAGCGCCCACTTAGCAGTCCTGAAGCGCTGCAGCCACGACGGTCGGAACATGCCCCAGCCGCACTTGAGGGAGTGCTCCTCATCCTGAGCTGAACTCTTCGGGGAGGTCGGTTCTGCTTCTGTTGACGCCTGCGGACGAGAAGAGGTCGTGATAATACATCCACTTACATAATAAACATTGTTAGTTTTGATGTTTGCTTGTAATGCGTTTTCTTAATAAGCATGGAGAGAGTGGGTGCTACCGTGGAGACAGAGATAGGCAACTTTTTTCAAGGTGAGGTATGTAGTACCCTTGGACCAGGGACGTAGTCGCGGGCAAAATATAGTTAAGGAGTATTTTTTAAGCTGAAAAAGAAGGTCAAACCTATCTACTAAAAAAGTGATTTAAAATTTCAAACCCTTTAGGCTATCAGCATTGTAACAGCTTCACATATTTCTATTATCTTAATACAATAAACTAATCTATTGACATGAACAACACCCACACTACCACGAGACGGAAGGGCGCCAGATAAATAAAGATTTAATACAAACATCCAACTAAATATTTAAGAAGGTAATCGAAACAGGACTCAAACAAGGCGTGGGTGTTCTCAACTGGAAAGAATTTGATTCATGTTAAGATTTATGTGATTGAATTTAATAAACCTGAATTAAAGGCCCCATAAGAATAATTGTATGAACATCAAGAAGAGTACATTAAGAAAGGATAACTTCTACTTCCTTTCTAATCTCCTTTCGAAATATTCTATCTATCTTTTGTTTTGCTTGCTAGAAATAGAGTTTTGACACTAGTCCCATACAATTAAGGTTAAAAAAAACTACGTCTAGTAAATAAAACACCGGATTTTGGACAACAACAGAATTTTGGGAACGTAAGATAATTTAGTAGAAAACAAGCTTACTCTTACTACTTAAGGAAGTTTTATCTGAAGAAAAAAAATACAAAGGAATATTCAATGACGTCTAAAAAGTTCGTTACGACTTACTTGAGATTTATGATACTGATAGACATTTCACGGTATCAGGAGACGTCAATATTAATGCACAAATCACTGATACCAACCGTCGAGTACAAAAAATTCCATATATAATACACAGTATAAAAATAAAAGTGCTAATTATGTCGGTCATAATTTCCAGTTAAACAACAGAGGTTGCAGTTAAATTAAACTGGGGCAATGCATCGTGTCTAACCTGAACAGCTTGTCATGAACCTTTGACCTGGATGCCGTGGTGCCGTGCATTTTTATACAACCTAACATTAAATATTGTTTGCAAGGCTTTATAAATGTGTGCATTTTATAATTATTCTCTATATAGACCATGTAAATTACCATGGACATATCCCTGCATAATGCTTTTGTAATTGTGACCAGAAAACAAGAAAAGTGAAAAAAATATTGTAACAAAGCAGTTATTTTAAAAGAGTGTCCATGGAGCTTCTTGCCCGTTCTTCTCCATGAGACCAACTCCTTGTAACCGTGCCACTTGCTTGACTTTTCATAAGAACCTGTACTAGGTCTACTTGAAATTAAAAAAATAGCTTATTTGGGTTGGTTGATTTTGGGCAGGTTTTATGTAGAATTTATAAGTTCCAAATCTCATTTGGTAGCTAAGTTATCTTAAAGAACAAGGACATCCTCTTTTTTTCTGAAGATAAGGAATTTATAATTTGCAACATTTCTCGTAGCACATTCAAAAATAGTTTTAAAAGAAGACTCATCATAACCTTAATCTTTGATGGAATGAAGCGGAATAAAAAGAAGGTCGATACACCTACTTTACATAAGTTTGTTTCTACCCACGAAACTAAAGACAGTGTTAAAATAAAAACATCTAAAAACAAAGACAAAACGGGAGTACGCGGTGGGCGTTTCCGACTTATGAAACTGAGGCCCGCCTGAATCACCTCCGCTGATATGACAAAGTAATTTTATTAAATTAGATAATTTTGCTCAAGTTCATTGCAAGGCGATGACTCGTAGCTACGGAATTATTAAGATGATCGAGTCAATTTAATGCTAATCGATTCGTCAGACCAATTAGCTGATTAAAATGCAGTCTAAGACCAGGAAATCTTTAGGACTCAAAGTATGATATCCAACAAATTAACTTATGACTGCTTGAAAAAATGCTATTATGTATGTACTATAAGAACTTTTAATTCACATTATAATCTTCTGGCTCCTGTTTCGAAATAAAATTATGCTTTAACCTTACAACATACCGATGCAAGAAAACTTCAAAAACTAAAGGTCCATTCAGCCACAAAGGACAATATCAAATCAATTTCAAAGTCAAATCTATTTCAGTGCATACAAAATCTCATCTCCCTATTAAGATGTCACGTGTTTGCCATGAATGGCTCTAAATGGGCCATACAGGCCACACAATGGGCTCGTAGACCAACAATATGGCCCAACGGCCTGTATCCTGTGCTTTGTGCTCAAGTGCTTAATACTTCGTCATCAGCGTACTTCTGGTGATGGGGAATCAGCTCAAATTGAATGTGTATCGTTAATACGGAAGTTTGAGGGTATTATAGTTGCTATGGGACTGGTGATAAGTCAAAGAGTCCAGGTCGCACGTGAAAAATTCTAATCTATATCTATATAAAAATATAAAGCTGAAGAGTTTGCTTGAACGCGCTAATCGCAGGAACAACTGGTCCGATTTGAAAAAAGCTTTCAGTGTTAGATAGCCCATTTATCGCGGACTGTAGAATATTTTTTATCCGGTTACGCTGAATAGTTCCCAAGGGACATGGGTGAAACCGCAGGCGGAAGCTAATGACGCTATAAAGAGCAGTTTTATTACAGAGTAGAGGAGTATGTATTTCAGGTGTTATAAGTATTAATTTCAAAAGCAAAAGCTTGTTTGAAGAAATCCTGTAGGAGCCAAAGACCCTCAATTATTAAGCTATAAAAATCGCCTGATCACTTGTCAAGTTGACAGCCAAATTACACCACACGGCTTTCAAGGTCCGGTCGTTACCATCAGATTTAAAGTGCTAAAGTTCGAAGCACCCGGCTACCACCGACTACCAATTTCGTTATGGAACTTATAAGCAACGGTTTTTATTGAAAAGAGATTAAAGATTTACCTAAGTGCAAGAAGGGCTTTGGGATTTTTTGTGTCACTTCTTCTTACTTTCTTATTTTAATATGTATGTAGTTTACTCATGTTAGATGAGTGTCAGATATTTATCAAAATATTAATAAGAGATTTACGGCCAGTTAACAAGTTCCAGACAAAATTCTAGATAGGCTATCTGACAGATACAGTCGTTAGAGAAACATTTCTAATTTTGACTTCTTTCTAAGGCAGTATCTGTGATATAGCTATAACTGTTTGTGGAACCCGTTAAACTGTCCGGTAGGTATATACACGGTTCATATACACGGTTCATCGACCTCTAATTACAATAAAGAAGGAACATAATTCGTAGTCAATTAGTAAAGTGGGCAGACAGAAATTATACTATTAATATCTGACCTAAAAATAGGACCCACGTGGATCACGTAGAACGGTACTCGTAAAAATAATTAAGTGAAGGATGATTAGATAGCTAGATGACTCTATTTTTGTGTAGGAGTTTGTTGGTATATTAAGCATGATGAGGAAAAATGTCGAAGGACCAAGAATACCTTGAGAGTGTTTTAATTTTAATATCTAATGTTTACTGATGAGCGATAAAATTGGTAACTAGAACTATCTTTGACATTTAATGCCCACAATTTTATTTTATAAAAAATAGCTTCTGCCCGCGACTTCGTACGCGGATCCTGTTTTTTTTTTATATAAAAACCTTCCCTCGATCTGTACAAACATTTTAAGACCAAAATAAGCCCGATCGGTCCAGCCGTTCTTGAGTTATGCGCTTACCAACACATTTAGCGATTCATTTTTATATATAA
>NWSH02000517.1:15946693-15969102 GCA_002382865.2 Heliothis virescens
CACCTAAAGGATGAAACTTATACAGACTTATATACCTACTAACATTCGGTATTATTAAAACTTTTTACAAAAAAAACAAAACCGACTTCACAAAAAACACTGAAAGGAAAAAAATAAAACTTTTCACATGGCTCTAGAAGTCGGTGTCTGCAGGTCTGTTGAATGTGTTTATTTTGCCACCGACTTCTAGAGCCATGTGAAAAGTTTTATTTTTTTATCCCTTTCAGTGTTTTTTTGTGAAGTCGGTTTTGTTTTTTGTAAAAAGTTTTTTTATTTTATGCTTTTCAGTTTTCGGCTCTAAAATAAAACTATATCTTTAATACCCATACCCACCCACAGTGACAGTCGGGCCGACTGTTATAGTATCATCGACGTAAAAAAGCGTACGAAATTTTGAAGAGTTCTCTCAATTTCTCCAGGATCCCATCATCAGATCCTGGTCTCCTTACCATGGCCACCTGTGAAGAACACCCTTTCAAACAAAAAAGAATTTTGAATATCGGTCCAGCCATCTTCGAGTAATCGGTGAAACATACATTAAAATTTTTTTGTGAAGTCGGTTTTGTTTTTTTTGTAAAAAGTTTTAATAATACCGAATGTTAGTAGGTATATGAAGTCTGTATAATGTTTTCATCCTTTAGGTGGTGAAATCCATACTTATAACGGCCATACTGCAGAAGTGATCGCGCTGCAGTTTGATCCCAACGAGGGTCAGCGGTTGATAACTGGCTCCTTCGATGGCACCATATCTCTGTGGGACACCAGAGTTGAGAAGTAAGAAGTGATATTATTTAAGTAGTACTTAGGTACTTATTAACAATCTAATTGCCAGTTTACAGGTTTCGGATAAAATCCTAGATACAGATAGCTATCTGACAGATAGTGCCGTAGAAATGTTTTTAATTTCTGTCAGCTATCTAGAAATCCATCTGGTACTTGTGAAAGTGGTCTTTAAATTTTCATACGCAAGTTAACTTCTAAACGCCTACGCTGAATATAATAGCAACAGCGCCACTAGCAAGTTTTTGCTCTACTAAATTGTGAGGAACAAAAGATCTCAACGTCTTGTATTGTCTTACTTTTTTATGACATTCTGTTACTTGATTCTTTTAAGTCGTGTGTCGGTCCTCCGCGGCCATGATGGTGAGATCTCGAACGTGCAGTTCAACTGGGACAGCTCGCTGGTGGGCTCGTCCTCACTGGACGGCAGCGCCAAGCTGTGGGACGCGCGCCAGAGCTCCTGCCTCGCCACCGTGTCGGGACATACTGATGAGGTGAGACGAAGTTCTGAAAGGGATTTGTAAAGATAGAAAGAAATGTTAATGATGCAATAGAAGAAATACAAATAATAAATAATAATCTGATTCGGAGAAACAAGGAAAGAATTATGAGGGTTGAAACTTAGCAAAACCCACCAGCCTAGGTACTGCATCGGTTTGAAAAAATCATTTTAAATTTCGATAACCCTACGAGGGCTACCTGATAAACAAGTGAGCTGTTTCCACGGGATGTAAGTAAATTATGAAAAGTCCTACAGCAATTCTTACTAAAGGCTTCATATGTAAAACACCGGAATATAGCAGCATCATAATCCCAAATAAGGGAAAAGGCTAGGCAGATGATGTCTCGGCTACGTGCATTAAATGGCAGAGCTTTCCCTGCAAGGTGCTGGACATCTGCTTCGACTGGGCAGGGCAGCGCATGGCCACCGCCTCCAGCGACTGCTCAGCCAGGGTCTATGACGTCAAGTCTGACTTCAAGGAGCTGGCCGTCATGAAGGGACATCGCGGTGAAGTCTCCAAGGTTTGTAAATGTCCAAAAGATATTAAAACATCCTGAAAGACGGTAGGACTCATTTTAATAGGGGTTCTTAATACGTATATGTTACCTAAATGTCTGAAGATTATACTAAGTAAGTACTTTATCTTTGTCATGGTGACGTCAAAAAAATTGTATTCTAAACTAGTCTAGATATAAACGTCCCCACCTCCTCAAAAAACCCAAATTGATAACAATTTGGGAAATGCAATACTGAACTGATAACAATTAAATTATTTGTCCACTTCAAAAAATACTAGTTTTTCCTGAAAATTTTCAGCCGACTTTTTACTTAAAGAATTAGATATAAAATAAACAGCCTGTTTCCATGACATTTTTGTTTTTTATCTATCAAAGAAAATGCGGAAGAAATGGTCCTAAATCTAGCTACCTCCCAAGAAAGATTCGAACCTCATTCGAGAACCTATGCAAATTCCAAAGTCGAGTTTATTCACGTCTTGTCCACAGGTTTGCTTCAGTCCTGCGGGAGGGTGTCTTCTGACTGCATCAGCTGACCGGAGCTCCAGGGTGTGGAACACCAACACCGGCAACTGTATACAGGTATTTAATGTCAAATATAAAAGAAACTACCAAAAGGTGAAGAAATTTGGCAAGGATAGGAAAATGAGTAAAGACGTAGCTAATTATTGTTTTGCCTGGATGTATAAACCAAATCTTTCATGGTGCAGCTGAATTATCGATAAAACAGCAAGTGGTATAAATAAAACCACTACGCATGCGGCATGCATCTATTCACCCATTGCATCTATTACATAACTGCATTTGAACTTCCTCTAGGAGTAGTTATGTCAATCTAGGTGTTAGTTAGTCGCACTGTGTTATCCAATTCTTCACACACACACTTATTTTGATGATGTGGTCGAAAAAGGTAATTTTCCTGATATGAAAATGAGCAAAGTCTAAATCGATGATTGAAAATAGGCAAATTAAATCGGCACTTATTCATGACAAAAATACAAAATATTTACCACTACCTAGTGTTATGAGCTGGATAGAAGAAACTGGTTTCAGTATTTAGTTTTTTTTTCGATGGGAAGTCATCAGATGACCCCTTTCGCTGTGGGTACAGCGTGAGGGAGTATCAGACTTTTACGGCCACCCACCGTGTTCTTTCTTGAGCCCTTTGTGGTCCTGAGCCGCGGTAACTTTTTCGAACAACCCCGCAATCTTCCGGGTAGTGAAAATGTACCTAAATGGTACTGGGGCAGCATTTCGTATCAAGGTTTATTAGACACAAAATTCCTGCTTCATTTCAAATCAAAACTACCTACTTCTAGCAAGATAAATAAGTTCTATAATATCCTCCAGGTGCTCTCCGGCCACCAAGGCGAGATCTTCTCCTGCGCGTACTCTTACGCTGGTGACGCCATCATAACAGCATCCAAGGACAACACCTGCAGGATCTGGAGGTGATTGGACTGGTGGATGTAGACCATCCCCCAGGTAGCCTCATACTTATTTAAACCAAAGACTTATAGCAGGATGGATGTAGGGTGATGTTCCAGGAAAATGGTGGTGATAGTGAGATAAGGAACTGCTTAGCAAAGTGCTATCTAGATTTAAAACACTAAAATCTACCAATAGATTAATTATTAATTACTTAGTAGTGTAATTTCATTTTCAAATTTGTCAAATCTCGCCAAATTTCGTCGCATTTCTCATGAATGTCATTTCGCTATCATCACTTATCCGCTCCCCCTCAAAGATTTCTTTCAGCATCTTTCATTCCGTAGATAGACTGATTGATCAAGATCCACCGGTTGACCATTTAATTAATTGAATAAACACATTTAATTAATTGTTTTTTCAATGTCGGACACTGCCAAAAATATCGGATAACTATGACAATACGAGTCGAGTGACTTTAAATTACCTGGCTGTCATTGCCTACGTCTTGCTCACATGATAATGACCTTTTCGAGTTCCTCCTTACTATAATCAAAGTATTTACATGCACACAATCTCCACAAAGGACTTAGTCATACGAGAGAGGAATCATAATGTTTTGTGCCCATCGGATCTGATGACGTCACAAACTGAGTCACCGGACGCGATGCCCAGACTGAAGGCCAAATCGTTGTGTTTGGAAGTACAGACGACAGCAGGTCAACTCACCCCAATCGGACATTAACCTTCCACTATTGTGATAAGGTTGAAAATGTATTGCAGAAATTTGACAATTGTAGTAATTTGATATACATAAATAAAAACACTTTTCCTATCGGTTCAGTAGTTTAGCACTAAAACTAAACGGACAGACAATTGCTTTATATGTAAAAGTATGATTCACAATTCACTCATAAATATGCCATTTAGTGAATAATATTCATCCTTGTCCATCCTGCATCTTTTCACTTCATATAATTTTCTACAATTAATCTTTAATCAATCACTTTTCTTTAACTCTCTAGTAAATTAATCATTATTTTCCTATTTTCTTTTCAATACTCGATCAACTATTGATCGATAAATTAAATATTTTTTTCATAATAAAATTTTCTCATTATGTAAGATAGATGTTACAAAATATAAAAAAACGTATTTTTAAAGTTAATTAGATTAATAAAAGAATTTTCACGTAGTAACAGAAATTTTATGTTAAAATTACAAAAAAATTAGGGTTATTTTGTTATTAATTATTTACTTTATTTTACTTTAATAAACTGTTATTTATTACCGAAGAGATGTATTTTTATTGAAAATACCTTCTCCCTTCTTAATTTCTATTTATTCATTAAACCATTAAAAACATTTCATATAAATGTACAAACTTTTGTACCTATGTATAAGTAAGTATATTCGCATAGCCCACAGTTCTAATTTTCCTCATAGATAAGCTCTCGTCCCGATAAAAGCAGTTTAAATCAAACACAGTCGTTTAACTTTATTGATGAATGTAAAAATGCAAACCATTTTACTGTTCAACTCTTTACCGCAGTTTTCTCACACACTGGACCAAACATTCTCTGCTGGCTCAAGGTAATATTTTTTCAAGAAGTCTAGCTTTACGAAAAAAACTGAAATTCGTACATACACATAGGTGATACATGTGTTAGTAATAATGGCGTCCAAGGCAGAGAATCGTCGGCCACGGCAGCTGTTCTCATATAAGATCAGCCTGCTGCGCAGGAGATATCATAGTGCACAAGCATTTCGCAGACACAGGTGCACTCCCTATTCCCTCACTCTTCATAGCCCGATAGAACGGAAAATCCGACACGATCGGAGAGAGAACAGGCGCAGGACCGACATTAATGTGCTCTCCGATGCACGGGTGTATCAATCACCAACTTCCAACTCCAGGCTGCTTTGTAAAAATTTCTTATACCCACAAAGCGATTTCGGCCCTCAGTCACCTATGCGACAGCTAGACCAACGAGGCAGGCCTACCTCGTTGTGTGTGATATGTTAGTACATACGTACAAGAGTGTAGGTACAGCTGCACCCATCGGTATGTTGTTACAGTAGGTTAGGTACATCCGCCGCCGCCCAGACTGACTGGGGTCAAATGAACCCAGATAATAATGATACAGGGCACTTGTGCGTGCTAAAGTGATAAGGATATTTTTTTGTGCAAAAACCATCAGGCAGGTGATAGATATATCACCTGATGGTTTTTAGAAGATATGTGGTTTTAGTACATTATTTGTTATTCTATCCAGCATGGTAACTAAACTACTTAAATAAAAATATTGACAAATAGCAAACCATTATCTCGTGCTAAACATACGTAATGAATTTGGTACAATCAGCAGCATTAACAGCAAAAAACCTTATATACTATAAATAATGTAGCCTGCCAAGTCTGTTAGATCAGTAAACCTTGGCTATTAGAACTAGATACAAACAAAGTTGTTTTTGATAAATTGAGTACTTATTACACGCTCTGAAACAATGGTTAGTCTACACAACGCATGAAGTCTCAATTATTGAGACTAATACGAAGTCTAAACAAAAACCGGCCAAGTGCGAGTCGGACTCGCACATGAAGGGTTCCGTTCCATTATTTATGAATAATAAACGTACCTGTTACCTAAAAGTAGCCAAAACACAAACTTTTCTCGACAACAAAAAATAACTTTGTTTTTCATACAAATATATGAATAACAAAGTTATAATTTGCGGTTACTGAAAAAGTGCTATATCTCAAAAACCACTGACTGTATCTTGTTCAAACCAATTTTGGTTGATAGTTTTTGTTAAGATCTATAACATATATTTTTTTTAGATTTTTAATTCTGGTTGTTTAGAAACTACAGGGGGGGGACACAAACTTTAGCACTTTGAAAGTGTATTACTTTGAAATGATTGACTTTGAGAAAAAATGGTTTTAGAAACCTCAATCTCATTTTTAAAGACCTATCTATAGATACCCCACAAGAATAGGTTTGATGAAAAAAAATAATTTTATTTTCAGTTCCATGTATGGAGAGCCCCCCTCTAATATTATTATTTTTTTATTTTTGTATAAAAACTGTAAAGCGGTCATATATAACTATCTACCTACCGAGTTTGAAACTATTGTAGCCTAAATAGTTTCGGAATAAAGTGGCTGTGACATACGGACAGTACAACCAGACAGACAGAACAGACAGACAGACAGACAGACAGACATGACGAATCTATAAGGGTTCCGTTTTTTGCCATTCGGCTACGGAACCCTAAAAAACCTCACGCCGCATTTTATTCCCGACTGTACACAACATTGCATAAGCGAGTAAACGCTCGCCGGCGAGCGAGATCACTCATTCATTATCACGTCGGCATCCAAACAGCATGGACGTACACTAATTCAAAATGTTACATTTAATATTCTACATCGTTGTGACTTTAACCATAGTGCGGGCGGACTATAAGTACGAAACGAAATGGTGTCGGGTCCCGCTTGACCATTACGGATTTCAGAGGAATGAAACTTTTCAAATTAAGTACCTGGTGAATGAAGAGAGCTGGGATGGTAGGGGACCCATCTTCTTCTACACTGGCAATGAGGTTAGAAACTTACTACCTTCGAATATCAATTTTAGTTGGTCCTTTTTGTATTTTTCAGTCTTGTCTGTGTTTCAGGCGTAGTCTAGTTGTAAATGAATATGTATTTGTAATATCACTTAAATGAAATATTTTCAACAAATAGCGCATTATTATCTGTAGACGTGGGTAGGTGCATTGTGGTCGAAATATAGTAAAATAGTTAACAAATTCTTTGAGTAAGTTTCAGAGGTTCCAGATAAAGTTCTTGTTAGCTATATGACAGATAATGCACTAAAAAAGTAGTCAAAATGTAAAACATTTCTTCGGCATTATCTACCTATCTAGAACTTATCTGAAACCTCTCAAATTGGCCCTTAATTTTGCTGGTTAACAAGGATGATCGCAATTAGCAATTAGATGTACAGACAACAGCACATCAAGTTACTACAATCTGTCAAATTTCTGCAATCGATTTTCAACCTTATCGCAATGGGAGTAGGTTAATGTTTGATTTACGATTGACAGATTGGTATACGTAGACTTGCCGTTGTCTTTACTTAGCTATACGTTTGAAGAAACAGATAATTCACATGGTTATCATCTGTTCAATGAGAAATAAACTGGAGCCTAAAAAGTCCCTGTTTCTTTGTTTACATGAATCTGATTGACGTCATTTTGTTCATAAGCCGTAGCTGATTGCATTTGTCATCATAATAGATCAATTACTTTTGCTTGATGTAAAGATAATGTGTTTGAACGATGCACCATGATTTAATCTCACTTCTCGAATTCTCTGGTTAGATTAGAAGTTACAAGTTTCTCAGTTTTCTGTGTAAATTGGACCTGAATTAGTTTTAATTAACGCTGCTTTATATCCTGAACTTTCGATTTATGAATTTGTCCGTTTTCAACTTAATTTTTAACCGACTTCATGTAGGTAAAATTAGCCTAATAAAAGCCTTGTAGATTCTGAAACAATGATTAGTTGAACTGTCCCTCCGATTGGCCTTATCTTGGACTTAATTATTGAAGTGGTGGGTACATAGCGATACCTAATAAATAATATTACGCTCTGTTATCTAATGATGTTTATATTATTGTAAAATAGGACGCTCGCGAATTCATTTGACCTCGTATAAAAAGTTCTGTATGCTCGATGGTAAACAATGCGCGATTAGTCTCGGGTTCGATGCCCGGTGTTACCACAGTATTACCACTAGTTAACTGTAGTTCTTTGATGGTTTCAAATGCTGTTTGTAATGTGGCTGATGTTATTTCATATCTATACTTACTAATAATTTAAAGCTTAGGAGTTTGTTTGAACGCGCTAATCTCAAGAACCACTGGTCCGCTTTGCGAAATTCTTTCAGTGTTGTATAGCCCGTTTATTGAGGACGGCTATAGGCTACTTTTTATCCGGGTGCGCTGAGTAGTTCCCACGGGTGAAACCGCTTGGAGGTAGTTTATAATAAGGCTGTTTGTTATTTTGCTACGCAATGTTAGTTTGTTACGTAGCTCAAATTATTAACTTATGCCAATTTGTATTAATCATTTTTATGCAAACTATGCAAACAATAGTTAACTACTTTAGTACAACAATTAAATTCATAACAACAATGCAACTATATTAGTCAGTAAGTAATATTTACCTACCAGTAAAACTCATGTTACATTACAATTAATTGTTATCAATAAAATTGGAACTTTAAAAGTATTTCTAAGAAGCAATTGTTTACGCCTAGACAGTATGCATAATTGCAATTTATTTAGATATCGACTCAAATTCCCGTTAGTGTAAAGTTACGTTAAATGTATTATCTGCAAAATGTAAAAAACATTTAGTAGTTTCACTTAACCCCTTACCGCATACGAAATCATATTTGGATGCAGAAGTTTATGATTTTTTTAAAGGACAATGATATATCTCATCTTAAAAAAAAAACTTGCATTAGAAACGGAATTTCGTAGGCAAACGAAAAATTATTAGTTTGAGCATCGCAAATATCACCTGTAATTTTTTTTGATGTTTATGTTCAGCGCGGGCGACGAGTCGGGTAGGAGGAAAAAAGTGCTACTTTATAAATTAGATATAAATACCAAAAAGGCGAGTAGAGGCATGAAAAAAAATATATCTAGATTCTCTCGAGTTTCTAGAATATGGGAAAAGTTAGATGTTTGCTTGATTTTGCTTCGTTTATTTTATTTTCATGTTTTTTTCAATTTGCCTTATTTGGCTTCGTATGCATACTGGTCAAAACGAATTCCGTCATATGTGGCTTGGTATGCATTTAAGATTATTCTTAAATACTAATACTTCTTACTACAAACTAAAATAAAAACGTAAATAAAAGAACATGAGTGATGTTAGGCGTCGAAGTATTCCTCCACATCACTGTCCTCCGGTAACGTGCCCAGAAGACTGGCTGCATTGCCACGTTGTATGGCAATCTTTCACCATAGAAAAAGCCAGCCACGTGAAGCGTCAACAAGTATTTATCTAGGACCTCGAATAGGAGTCGTGTACTTTGGCCCCATGGTCCGAGCGTTTCGATCCCAAACGGCTCAAAATATAGTTTCCAACAAGGTTGCTATACTTGTGCCGCTTGGTGGTCTTTGCAGAAGTAGCAGCACCACCAACACAGCCTGCCGTGCTAGGCAGATGCGATGGCGCCAGGGTGTCGACGCACGTTGCATCCCACACCAAGGACCTACCCATCTTCCAGGGCAACAGCGTCTTTCAGTTGTACAAGAGATTTTTTTTAACCTGGTGGACATGTCGCTTGTAAATGCTTGGTTGTTGTGGCATCGAATCAATACCAATTCCAACATGCCTGTGTATAACTTCAAACTTGCATTTTACGAGCATATGCGAAAGACAGGGAAAGGTGTTACTAGCAAGAAACGTGGTTGGCCTTCCAGTATCATCGGAGCACCGACATCTAGCTGGAGTGGCACTCCCATCAGCTAACCATGCAGATTCTCCAGTACCCGCAAAAAAGTCACGAAAGAATCCAGCTAGAGATCAGGATATGCCTTTAGGTTCGGTGCGTTCTGGTGGAATTAACCATTATCCGATTTGGAAGAAGAACACCCGACAAATATGCCAATATTATTAAAAAAAAATTCTTTCATAGCATGTGAAAAATTGAGGTTTTTTGTGTTATAACTACAAACGCAAGTGTTATAAAGAATTTCACGAAGCATACATTTTTGTCTACGTGTTTTGTCCTAGGTGCATACGAAGCCATATATGACTGAATATTAGTTGGCTAGAAGCATACGAGGCCATATATGGCGTCATTTAATAACTTTTATAATATAAGTCATTAATTTTTTTTTTCACCTTTATCTCTTTAATTAAGCATAATTAAACACATTTTCGTTAAAAAAAAATTTTTGCTTCATCGCATTAATAATTCATGCATTAAGGGGTTAAGTAATTAATTTATCAAAATAGTTTTGTTATTTTTCTAATTTTTAGGGTTCCGTAGCCGAATGGCAAAAAACGGAACCCTTATAGATTCGTCATGTCTGTCTGTTTGTCCGTCTGTCTGTCNGGAACCCTTATAGATTCGTCATGTCTGTCTGTCTGTCTGTCTGTCTGTCTGTCCGTCCGTCCGTATGTCACAGCCACTTTATTCCGAAACTATTAAGACTACACAGTTAAAACTTGGTAGGTAGATATATTATATTAACCGCTTTACGATTTTCATACAAAAATAAAAAAATAGTAATATTAGGGGGGGCTCCCCATACATGAAACTGAAACGAAAAAAAAAAATTTCCATCAAACCTATACATGTGGGGTGTCTATGGATAGGTCTTTAAAAATGAGATTGAGGTTTCTAAAACCATTTTTTCTCAAAGTCAATCATTTCAGAGTAAGACACTTTCAAAGTGCTAAAATGTGTGTCCCCCCCCCTGTAATTTCTAAACTACCAATGTGAAAAATCTAAAAAAAACATATGTTATAAACCTTAATAAAAACTATCAACCAAAATTGGTTTGAACGAAATACAGTCAGTAGTTTTTGAGATATAGCACTTTTTCAGTAACCGCAAATTAAAACTTTGTTATTCATATTATGTTCGTGTTTTGGCTAATTGTAGGTAGTAGGTACGTTTACTTTTCGTAGATAATGGAACGGAACCCTTCATGCGCGAGTCCGACTCGCACTTGGCCGGTTTTTAATTAATGCATTTCAGATAAATTCCTTACGCTGTAGTTTTCTAATACCTAAAAGTTTTGTGAATATTCGAAATTATTTACAATTGTATTAAAATCTATTTCTAACTAAGTACGTAATATATTAAAGGTACTTCTTGAATGTTTCAGGGTCAAATAGAGGTGTTTGCCAAGCACACTGGCTTCATGTGGGAGATCGCACAGGAGTTCAGAGCTAAACTCGTGTTTGCTGAACATAGGTTAGTATACTTATCTTCATCATCATGTCAGCTTTTTGCCGTCCACTGCTGAACATTGTTCTCCCCTAATGATGAGCACCATAGAAATATTTAAACCAATGCCGAAAATGCTCTCGGCATTTCCAGAAGTCCGAAATCATCGGACATTTTGAAGAAAATTATATAATAATTTTTTGCGATATCATTTATTGTTCATAATTAAAATCCTCAATTACTAGACCACTACTTACCAAAATAAAGCTCGCGAAGATTGCTACCCAAGATCGCAGGAACACCCTCTTGCGCGCTTTTCGTTCCCGGTGAAGTTCATCATCACACAAACCCAGTCTTGGCCAAACAATTTCTTCTTAGTTGCCTGAAACATATTGTCTTATTCCCACCTTATCAATATGCACAGACGAGTGACATTCAGTTACCACAATTTCTGCTATCGATTTCCAAAGGACAATGGGCAGATTGGTACACCCCACCAATAGCGATGAGATATATATCACTAGATAGGCCTTTTTAAATGGAACAATATTTACTATGACAGCTTTGCCGAAATGTTTGTCCGTTCCGAGATATAGATCAAAAACTATACAAAATTAAGACTTAATTATCTGTTGATTTCTCAAGTTTTTAATGCCAAATCTAAGTCCTACTAGTGTAAGTATTCTAAGTACTCCTTGCTGTGCCCATATGAGTCCATAATAGCTGCAATGATTTAACATTTCCACTTTGTACCTTAGGTACCCACCGTAGGTATAACTGGATATTGGGCGTAATGATACACCCCACCAATAGCGATGAGATATATATCATTAGATAGGCCTTTTTAAATGGAACAATATTTACTATGACAGCTTTGCTGAAATGTTTGTCCGTTCCGAGATATAGATCAAAAATTATGCAAAATTAAGACTTAATTATCTGTTGATTTCTCAAGTTTTTAATGCCAAATCTAAGTCCTACTAGTGTAAGTATTCTAAGTACTACTTGCTGTGCCCATCAGAGTCCATATGAGCTACAATGATTTAACATTTCCACTTTGTAGATACCTTAGGTACCCACCGTAGGTATAACTGGGTATTGGGCGTAATGATACACCCAACCAATAGCAATGTCATATACATCGTTAGATAGGTCTTTTTAACTGAAACAACATTCACTATGACACCTATGTTGAAATGTTTGTCCATTTTTAGTTAGAGGTCAAAAACAGTGTAAAAATTAGTACCTAAAAATATTGAGAGTTAAATGGAAAATCTAAGTACTACTTTGTAATAATTTTAAGTACGACTTTATTGTACCCGTCAGAGTTCATAATGGCTACAAAAATGTAACATTTTCACCTCGTACCGTAGGTAGGTACTTTATAACTGGGTATTGATTGGGCTTAATGATACACCCCACCAATAACAATGCCATATACATCATTGGATAGGTATTTTTAACTGGAACAACATTTACTATGACAACTTTGATGTAATGTTTGTCTGTTCTGAGATATAGATAAAAAACAATGTAAAAATGAATACCATATTATTTGAGTACCGCCTCGTTGGTATAGTTGTAGCATAGCATATATAGGTCGGGCCGAAATCGCTTTGTGGGTTTTCGTAACTTTCACAAAGTAGCCTGTTGGAAGTTGGTGATTGATACACCCGTGCATCGGAGAGCACGTTAATGTCGGTCCTGCGCCTGATCTCTTTCCGGTCGTGTCAGATTGCCATCCCATCGGGTTTAGAGAGTGAGGGAATAGGGAATGTGTCTGTGTCTGCGCAAGTCATTGTGCACTATAATATGTCCTGCGCAGCTGGCTGATCTCCTTAAATGAGAACAGCCGCCGTGGCCGGCAGTAAGCTAGGACACCATTATTATTTGAGATTTTATGAAAAACTAACACCAATGTCGTTGTTTCTTATGTTGTATGTATTCAAATATTGTCATAAAAGGATAACAAGATGAAATGGCCGATTTTTTACCCCAGAAATAATAAACTAAACTGAAAAACTAACAAGGAATATTGCAAGACAAAAAACCGACGCCTTCAAAGATGATAGAAACAAGTGAAACAATAGCTGTTGATTTTACATAGAGATGAGTAGTGGAAGTACTGAACGGCCCATACAAACGGGATTTTAAACTGCTGCTTCAAAAATATTTTAATAGGGCCAGCTTCTAGCTAGATTAGGTGTTCCATAAAAATGTCCCTTAAATGAGATTATTTAACTTGATTAAAAACTCAATAACGTTGGCATTAATTTTTACATTGTTTTTTATCTTTATCTCAGAACAGACAAACATTATAACAAAGCTGTCATAGTAAATGTTGTTCCAGTTAAAAATACCTATCCAATGATGTCTAAGACATTGTTATTGGTGGGGTGTATTATTAAGCCCAATACCCAGTTATTAGGTACCTACGGTACGAGGTGGAAATGTTACATTTTTGTAGCCATTATGAACTCTGACGGGTACAACAAAGTCTTACTTAAAATAATTACACTAGTAGTACTTAGATTTTCCATTTAACTCTCAATATTTTTCGGTACTAATTTTTACACTGTTTTTGACCTCTAACTAAAAATGGACAAACATTTCAACATAGGTGTCTTAGTAAATGTTGTTCCAGTTAAAAATACCTATCTAACGACATATATGTCATGGCTATTGGAGGGGTGTACCAGCTTTCATATATTTGTGCCCATTGTCCTTTATCAGAATAGTGGAAGGAATCTTCGATTGGTGAAATTTGACAGATTCGGGTAGGTTGACCTGCCACTGTACTGTACCATCTTCTCTCCCATCTTCCAGATACTACGGAGAGTCGATGCCCTTCGGCAACAAGTCCCTGGACAACGAACACATAGGTTACCTGTCGTCTGCGCAGGCGCTGGCCGACTATGCAGTACTGCTCAATGAACTGCAGGGCAATACTGTCAAGCCCAGGTATCCCGTCATCGCTTTTGGAGGTGAGTTGTGAAATGAAGCTTTTGATAGATATAGGTACAACGAACTTTTAAGCCTAGTTAGAAAACTAAGCCTACATTAGATTATTGCTCACCAGCAGTTCAATAAATGAACGCTCAATATCATAAAACGAGAAGATTTTCTAATAGATCCTAATTTTTGCCTGCCAACAAAGAAAATTGATGCAGAAAACATGTAACGGATATTTATTACGTTATTGTGTGAAAACAATAGATCGTGCCAGACAGACAGCAGACAGTATACTATTACATCTTATTACCCCTCATTATTAAACACGTTATTGAGGGGAATTTCCACCGAAATACAAAGAGGTCATGAATACATTATAATGTAAGACATAATAACTTGTACATATTTTATGTTGTTTATATCAAATCAATATGAACTTTAATTTCTTCAGAATATCACAAAACATATTTACGTGTATTTTAGTGGTACACTACAATTATTTACCAATCTAATCGTCGATATACAAATCACAACCAAAGTCACAGAAAAGTAAACATCAAGAAGGTCTAAACGTGAGATCACTACTCCAAAATTGGGTCCGATAATTTCAAATTAAACACACATTTCTTTTCTATCATTCTCAGAAGCAACATTTTATATTCTTTCTTCCCTCTTCCAGGTTCATACGGAGGCATGTTAGCAGCATACTTCCGCTTGAAGTTCCCTCATTTAGTGAGCGGTGCCATCGCGGCCTCCGCCCCCGTCCACATGTTCACCGGCATGGCGCCCTGCGGAGTCTTCAACAGGCTGGTCACATCCAGCTTCAGGACCGTCGACAGCAAATGCTCAAGCAATATCAAGGAGTCTTGGAGTGTTATCAGGTAAGAATTTTGTTTAAAAACTAGCTTTCACTAGCGTTTCCACCCGCGTCCCGTACTGGCCTTTATAGACTTCCTCGATAACTGGATTATCTAACCCCGTAAGAATTTTTGAATAGAACCAGTAGGCACCTCCTGAGATTAGCGCGTTCTAATAAACAAGAAACTCTTCAACTTTTAGTACAGATCAGATCTTTGCATCATTTTAATGCCAGAAAGGGAACTCTGTAATATTGGATAATTTTGTTCCTAACTACACGATGTTTCTATAGCTAATTAATCGTAATCTGTGAAAGAGCAAACGACAATAGCTTGGTATGTCGTGCAAGCTAGTGAATGGTTATGTTGATATGTTAAATGTTGAGTAAACAGTAAACAACATCTTTCATGACCAGTGTTTGCATTAGAACTTTGCACAGCACAGATATAAATTGTTTAAGTACATAGAAATGTACCTACCAGTAGATAACTTCGTTTTCCTACGGTGCGCGGTGGTTAGATAAATAGGCGACACGTATTTGCCAAATATGCCCATAAAACGTGAATCCATCAAGACACAAAAACACTCGCATATCACGCAATAATGGTAAACGTTAATAATATTTATATTTCAGGAACTACTCCTCAACTGCCAACGGCTCAGAGTTCCTCCACAAGACCTTCAACCTCTGCAGCCCCATCAAGAACGCGACAGACTTGACCGTTCTCTTTGAATTCCTGGAGTCCATGTACTCCACACTGGCCATGGTGAACTATCCCTTCGCCTCAGATTTCCTGACCCCGTTACCTGCAGAGCCTGTCAGGGTCGTGTGCCAGTACCTCAATGAGACCTTGACTGGTGATAAATTGCTACAGGTATTATAGAATTTACAAAGGTGGAATGGCATTTGGAAGTTTTTTTAATAGTAATTCATGAAAATAAATTGTTTTCAGGCAATAGGCAAAGTGATGGACATCTTCACAAACTACGAGAAGAAGAATAAATGCGTTGATTACAAGAAAGGCGATGATTACGGCAACCTGGACGCTAGTGGGTGGGACTACCAGGTGAATATCATATAACAAAGGTTCTTAGACGTATTAGAAAAAAATAAGTAGTAAGGAAGAGAAAATATGTTAAAAAAGCATGCAAAGCAGCGGAGGTGAATGAAAAACCGCCTCTAAGTTGTGATGACTCCATATCATCTGCCCAGTTTTTACTCGACTATATTGAAGTCGGCTTCCAGTCTAACTGAATGCAGCTGAGTACCAGTGTGCCACAAGGAGTGACTGCCTACCTGACCTCCACAACCCGGGCGATGGTGTTGATACTCCAAAAATCGGTGCACCGATTAAAAATCTACCGAACTTTTTTCTATAATTACAAACTTTCCTCATTGCAGGCGTGCACAGAGATGGTGATGCCGATGTGCTCTGACGGCCACAACGACATGTTCGAGCCGAAGCCCTGGAACTACACCGAGTTCGCGGAGGATTGCCGCAAGAAGTACAACGTGATCCCTCGCCCAGATATGGCGAGGCTGGAGTACGGGGGCAACAGGCTCCAGGCAGCTTCGAATATTGTATTCAGTAATGGTCTTCGTGATCCTTGGACAGGAGGTACATGTTATTCTTGTTTGTTCGTGTTATAGCCGATGTAAAGTCCTAAGATTTTATTACGAAATTTCATAGGCATTTTGTATAGCGTTGTCTGCTTGCAAAATTTAGGTCTCCTGATAATCGATCAGTTTGAATTACAGCTGTTAAATGTATGACCCTCGCTCACTGCCTCGCTCAATTATCGTATATCAAGACCCACAAACTCCAGCTAATTAAACACCTTTTATGTTTTTCGCTCCCTGATTCCTCATTTTTATTTTTCAGGTGGCATCCTTGACAGCCTAAGTGATACTGTGAGAGCAGTGGTCATAATAGACGCTGCTCATCATCTCGACCTGATGCCCAGTAACCCCAGTGATCCCGAGCCCGTGAAGATAGCTCGGAACATCCATAAGCAACACATCGCGCGGTGGATAGACCAGTTCAGAGAACAAATGACAAATACGCGTAGAACTTGACTTTTGTAATTATTGACTGTTGATTAAAAATACTTTTAATATTAGTGTAACTGTATTATTTTGTAACCTATCTCGTCACCGCCTTTGATATGAAGAGGATATCAATTATAATAGGATCTGGATAACTTTGAAACGAATGAATTAGGCGGTTAGGTTAGGGTAGATTGTTTTGAGGCACATCCATCAGAGCACATAAGAAAGTGTAAAGGGAGAGTTGGTAAATAATGAATATACATATTGGGGGAGGAGTACATACACAGTTTACATATATTTACATGTAGTAGGATGACCTACTACATGTAAGGAGGAGTGGTGGAGATGGAGAGAGTATTGCTGGATGTAGTTAAAATCGTATATGTCTATATAGCTTCCATTATTTACTGCACTGGCAGATACACAACACTACAACAGTATTTTTATGATTTGTCAATATAATGAGTTTCTAGACTAGGCAGAATCACCAGTCTCCTATGCAAAGAACACCGTACCGTACGGTGTGACCTTAGCTGTGAAGCCGCGTACGCACGTACGAACAAATTTGTTGCGTTACATGATATGCAACAACTTGGTTCGCACGTGCGTACCACTATCGAACATAGAACACTCTGTTCGTCAAACATGTTCGCGGCGATCCTTGTAGTGTGTTCTGTATGGACGGTGTTCGAAGAACTTTAATAAATGTTACGCAACAAAACTGTTCGTATACCTAGATCTGGGCGGGGTGCGGGCGCGGCAGAGGTCCTACCCGTACCTCAGTTCTCGACGAGTAGCCGTCAAGGTTATTCGCGTGCTATGTTTATTATTACACAATCGACCACTTCCAACGGCGCCGTCATGGCTACTAAGATAGAGTTCACGACTGTTGTTCGCGAACCCGACTCGAACTATGTTTGCGTTTGTGTTCGAATATGCCGTCCATACGTACGAACCAAATGTTCGGGTCTGGTGTTTGTGTTCGCTATGTTCGTGTTCGTACGTGCGTACGCGCCTTGACGAAATTTACGTACGGTCCGTACGTCAATGTGACATTGACACTGACAGTTGCCAATGTCAAAGTTTTGTTTTGTTTGTTGATGGTTGAGGTTATGTTATTCTGCTCCCGATTCTATAATAACTAACTATGGAACTAGAAACGGAAGGTGAAGTCAGTATACCTGCAGAGCCTGCGATGGTGACTACGTGTAAATACTGCAACGAGCCAGAGAACAAGCAGGACCGGCCGGGTCTCATCTGCGAGAGTTGCATCTGCTTCGTACATCTGACTTGCTTGAGGAGTTCCGGGACTCCGGGAGACTTTGCTTGCGATGTGTTCTTTGATTTTACCTGCGAAGACTGCTCGCCTAGTGGCAAGGAGGTTTTTACGAGGAATAGGTTTCCTTGGTGAGCACACAAATCAAATTTATTACGATTTTGAACATAAAGTTAACTGGAAGTTAGATTGAGATGGTAGTAATATTTTTAATTTATTACTTTTTGTATTATGTCAGAGCAGCTCTACACACTTGAGGATGACCAACCTTTATTATCACACTACACTTGAGTAATTGCTATAAAATATTTAATTTTACAAACTGCTTTTGTTTACAGGGTAAATGTAATCCACCTGACGCTGCACCACCTGAACATCCAGTCGTACGGCATCAGCAACCATGGCTACTTCCACTACAAGACCCACATCTGCTCCTTCATAGACCGATGCTGGCAGTCACTGTTCGGTGCTCAGACGTAAGTAATATAATATCAATCTTAACAGCAGTTTTAAGCTTTAATACAAATTGGCCTCCTGGTATGTCACTTATAGATTGCAGTTATCTAAAAATCACACTTATATTATAAAGGCGAAAGTTTTTGAGTGTATGTGTGTATGTTCATAACTTCTTCATGTGAAAATGGCTGAACAGATTTTGAGTCCATTCAATCTTATACATCAGAATAATATATGGGCTACTTTTTTGGCTGGGTGCGGGGAGTAGTTCCCTCAGAAGCGGGTGAAACCACTCATGGAAGCCAGTCATCTCTACACACTTCAATATTAAATGTTAGTAACTTTGACTTTAAAACTACTCAGGTTATGAAATAAAATCTATCATTACAGTAAGCAGAAAAAGAACTGGGTGGGAACAATAGCAGGAGTGCTGTCCGTATACAACAAGCTGTTCTTCAAGTCAGGGTCATCAGTTCTTGGGGAGACGGGCTGGTGGAAATTGCTGCACAACTTCTCACCTGCTGTTGCTGCGCATATCAGTAAGATTTGTTTAATTCACTAACAGTAAAGACACTTAATACATTGTTGGGGTCAGCTTCCAGTCTAACCGGATGCATGTTTTACATGGAGCGACTGCATGTCTGACCTCCACAACCCAGTTACCCGGGCAACCCGATACCCCATTGGTAAGACTGGTTATCAGACTTTCTGGCTTCTGACTACCCGTAACAACTGTCAAGGATGGTCAAGTGACAGCCAGGATCCACCAATTTATTGTGCCTTCCAATACACGGAAGAACTGGTTATGACAAGATGGTCACCCATTCACGGACCGACCGCGCCAAGCGTTGCTTAACCTTATGATCGATGGATCTGCGCAGCTTTATTAACAAATATTTTGCTATACGCGCGGCCAAAGCGACAACAGTCACAGGATGTCTTTCAGAAACGATAGGTTTCTGTTCCAAAAAATGTATTCGTGAAACAAGCCTATATATAAAAAAGGGTTAAAAATTTTGTTTACAGTACAGGAAATAGCAAGAGACAAGCCTAGAGGTCGACCTCGTAATCAGTTGTCTATTGACAAGAACCTATTGCTTTACAAAGTCACTGAAATGGGTATGTATCAAAATTTCATTATTGTACAGACAACCGCAGATCAACGTATACGAATCTGTAAAATTTTACCAATCAAATATTAACCTACCACCATTGCCATAACGTTGAAAATCTATTGCAGAAATTTGACAGATTGTATTAACTTGATGTGCTGTCGTCTGTACTTAGTTCAAAATCTACTATTAGAATATTTGTTACATAATTTCAAAAGTCTCAATGTTACCTAATCATTAGTCAGCATTTCTAAATGCTCCGTCATGTCTACCTCCTTCTAAACTTAATGTTATAAAAGGATTATTTTTGTTTATTTCTTTTTGGTCCTAATGGTCCCAAAGCTAATGAACTGATACTCTTGAGAAGCTACACTTTCCCTGAGTGACATAAACATTATCCAGATACAGGAATAAAGTCCTCTGGAACACGGGTGAAACTTATACATTATAACTAACTTCCAATATTAACCTCAGGCTACAAAGACTTGATCAACAACGAGAGCAGTTCCACCGCGTCTTCAGAGCCCGTGCCTTGCAAGAAGAGGAGAGTGGACTCGGATGAGCTGAGCGCTGTGTCCAGCACATCGTTTTATGATCAGCTGGACTCCGACGGCAGGTGAGACCTTAGCTGCTGGAGCTGCGAAATTGTTGGGAGGTACCGTGGCTGTAGCATTCATTTCAGCTTACACATTAATGACGGTAAAAGAAAACATTGTTGAAGAAACCTGGAATTAAAGTCTAGTATTGTCAACTTACCTTGAGCAAACTTGGCTCATTTCTTCTCTCTATAAGAAGGGGCTTGTGGTCTGCATTATTCATCATCAGCCTGTTATTGAGCCCCGTCTAGCCCCGTCGTAGGCTGATAAGTAATAATATGGTTGTAGGAACGAGATAGGTGACGAGAGCACGTTTGACGAGTCGCTGAGTATGCTGACGCACAAGGACTCGTACTCCGAGCTCGAGTTCAGGGGCTTCGAGTTCACGCCCGCCAACCGCATCATGCCTGTGCAAGTAAGTTGATACTTTGTAATAATGGACAGCTAACAAGTTTTATAACAATCATGGGGTTCTTCTAAGAGGTTTAATAAATATAATAACGTAAAAATAAATGGAATAGGTAATCATATAAAATGTAAAGAAGTATTGTTAAGTATGAATGTGGAAGGATGGAGAAGAGTGGAAGACCCAAGGAAAGATGAATTGATTGGCTGAGAAATGATGACATTAATAGGCAGGGAGTGTTTGTATGAGGAGTGACAGAGAGGAACAGAAGCGGAAAATGATTGCGCCGACCCCAAATAAAATAAGATAAATTAGAAGAAGATAGCCCGAACTATAGACTTAAGTTTGTTAGCACAAATTGAAACCTGTGAAGGCAAAACAAGAAAGTTTTGAATTTCACAAAATGTCCATCTTCCCAGAGCGACTCTTCAAGCATACACTCTTTCCAACAATCAATGCTGTACTACGACTCGGATTCCCGAAGCGGTTCTGAACACGAAGCCAGGAAGACCTTCGACAGACCCAAGAAACCACCACCAGAAGAAAGGCCTGTCAGAAGAGAATCCCTCTTCTCTACAGAATTGAACTCCGTGGACTACCCCTGGGAGGAACCTATTCCGAAACCGGATCCTGAACTAGTGGAAATGACACAGTACCAAGAGGTACAGCTTCTGAAGAAGGTGGAGAATCTCATCCCGAAGGTCAAGGATCCCAATAAGAAGGGAGAGTTGAGTAGGCTGAGGGCTAAGTTGGCGTTGAGAAGGTTGAAGCGGCATAAGCACCTGCCTATATTTGATTTGGATAAGTGAGTAAATTTTTACGGAAACTGCATTCTGCTATCGATCCCAGGCCAAGGCTGGAAGCCGGCCCCAACATAGTTGGGAAAAGTAACTCTCCTACTCCAGTCGCATGTAACTTTCACATGAGAAACAACTATTTTCGATGAAACGAATAACTGTCCTCTAATTTGGCATTTCAGCAACATTAATTTTGTAAATTTCATCAATTAATTTTATTTTCTATAATCAGGGAAGTAAAGTTATTAGGCGGCTACGTGACCGAAGATCCAAGAGTCGTTGTCAATGCAGAGAGAGTTCTGGATCGCTTCCAGAGATCGGTAAGTGACAATTTACATTTTTAACCCCCGACGAAAAAAGAGGGGTGTTATAAGTTTGACGTGTCTGTCTGTCTGTCTGTCTGTCTGTCTGTCAGTCTTTTATGTCTTGTGGCTCGCATCATAACTCCTGAACGGAGTTGTCAGTGATTTCAATTTTAGTTTTTTTGTATTAAAGGTTACTTTACGGGCAGCTGTTCTGTAGACATGTTTGATCAAATCGGTGAGCCGATTTAAATAGTTGTGGGGTAAAGTGGGGAGAATGAATCAAGTCGGCAAATATTCCAAGCTATACTGAGTATCGATATTCATTATTGATGAGTCGTCTCAATATGCTTTGGTATATTAAATACCGTACGTGTCCGACCGACCCACCTTACCT
>NWSH02000517.1:15972449-15982870 GCA_002382865.2 Heliothis virescens
CGTCGCGTTGGGGGACCGCTCCTAAATAGATGGGCATGTCATTAAGTGTAAGTAAGAAATAATTAGGAGCGGTCCCCCAACGCGACGTATTTTTTTATTATTTTTTACTTTTTAAAGGGAAATTAAGTTTTTGTGTCGGGGGTTTTTTAAATTTTTAATTTTTTGATATATTATGTAATCGATTTTCAGACAAACTTGTTGGCAAGAATTAAATCCCTACACCCATGTCCCAAGGGAGGTTCTTTCCTAACTCAGATAAAAAGTATCATACAGCCATCTCCTGGGCTCCAACCAAATGTTATATTGAATGAGAAATGGTTCAGCCGTTTTGCAGTGAAAGCATAACAAAGAAGAATTAGTCGCAACAAACCTTTTTTTTTAATTCCAGTACCTTATAGACAACCTATGTGGCACGATAGCGAGCACGAACTATGGTACCCTGTTGCTATCCAACATAGAGCCGACGCCGTTCCGCTCGCTGCACTCGGGCGCCACGCTGAAGCCCTACATCCGGCGCGACGGAGACTCCGCCCCCACCTGGCTTAAGCTAACTGATGAGCTGCTTAGGAAAACCAACAGGTGAATAGTCTTAATGGAAAATTTCCTGAGGATTGTAACTATAAGTATAGAATTTGTTCTGAGGTCCTTGTTTATTAATTGGTCAATTGATATTCCAATAACTTACTACTAATTACTGGTAATGGATAATCTGTGATGAGCCCTATATAATTCCTCACACTAGCGAATTTTGCTACGCGAGGCACATCGCACGTACATGCGCTTATTTGAGCGTCTTTCAGGCTCAAATTAGTAGTTGTCAATAGGGAATACAGTTACCGCGGATAATCCGCTAGTTTGAGTGTAAATAACTCGCAAATCTGTCAAAATGAACAATTTTTTTTGTAGACACGTAAAGGACTACGAGCCGCCACCCCGCGCGACCATAGACTACTCGTACGTGAGGCCGCAACACATCGCCGCCGTCAACAATCTATGTGCACAGTTCTTCTGGCCGGGGATTGATAGTAAGTATTGGAATAAAACGAAATATCTGCCAAAACTATAACCTGTGCTATAACTTAATTCCTATTCAGTATTCACTGGTTTTTTATTTACTACTATCACAAAAATAATGACAAAGAAAAGCTTCGTTAGAAATGCCCTATCCCAAGATAAGGCACTACCTGGCATAGCAGGGGTATGGGATTGCCAAATAAATTGAGGGTTTTATCAGAAACCGACATTAATGCTGTCAGTGTACTTGGACCTTAGGCATGGAACTGCCTGAAGCGGACACAGGCACGGTTTCATACAAAAGTGGCCCGCGCGTGCCCCCGGACGGGATACTTTTGTATGAAACCGCGCCCGTGCCCGCTTAACGCAGTTTCAAGCCTTAGTCTGGAAGGCAACCCCAACTAAGTATGCAACCTTCAATATTTATCATAATATATCTGTAATCAATTCCCTTGCACAACAGTGACTGAAGCCCTACAATACCCTGAGTTCAGCTGCGTGGTGACGTACAAGAAGCTGGTGATAGGGTTCGCATTCCTCGTGCCGGACGTGCGACACAACGAGGCGTACATCTCCTTCGTGCTCACGCGGCCCGAGTGGAGGAACGCTAAGATCGCCACCTTCATGCTCTATCATTTGTTACAGGTACCTACAAATTAAAAAAGTAAAAATGATAGATAGCAAGTTAGCAAACTCTATCAGCTACCAGCTTTGTATAACTCACACATACACATCATTACTCTTCAGAAAATCTTTGTAGAAATCATCAGTCTGTGTGTTTGTTTGTTATTTCTTCACACACAAACGGTTGAACTGATTTTGATAAAACTTGGCAATAATCTGGCTCACAACTGAGGAAGTGAGTCAGACTACTGACAAAGGAGTGGCAGAACCTGTTTATATGTGTACCTCTATTGTAATATTTTGCACACTCTTTTCTTCACAGACTTGTACAGGACAAGATGTGACACTACATGTATCACCAACAAATTCAGCCGTATTCCTGTATCAGAAGTTTGGTTTCAAAGTGAGTATAGTAAACTCTTAATAAAGAAACCTTGTTTTAAGAGGTGGATAATTTTAACAACCAAAATAAAAGAAATAACTTTGTATAAAAAATTTTGCTTATTTATTACTGTGGCTTAGATATAAAACCTTCATACAACAAGTAATCATAGATCTTTCTAGTCTTGTTCACATCTATTTTGACTATCCTCCTTGCATCTAGCAAACGGAGGAAGCCCATTTTACTGTTCTGTGTGATCAATTGCTGCTTAATTTCTAAGTAATTCTCTGGCATCAGCCTTAAGTTGGAACAGAGGACTTTCTCGGCTTCTGTTAGCCTGTTGAACCCTGGCAGGTCCACTATCTCCAGTGGCATGGAAGTTCTCTTATACTTAAGTAATTGATTGTTCTTCCCAAACAAGAGTGCATTCTTCACGGGTGACTGACTATCATACTTCTTAGACATCACATTTGTAGCGTGTTTCTGTTCCTTAACAACTAAATCATTTTCTTTTTTCAACTGCTTGTACAACTTCGCAGCATATAATGTTCTGATTCCGTTCCTACGGTACTCGGACAACCTTGATATTCTCTGCATGAGCTCATGTTCTAAGCTGATGGACTCCATGAATGCATCAAATTGCATACCCGTCATGAACTGCATGAATGAGAGCAATCTCTCACATTTCTGTCTCGTGAGTGTGGAGTCATACTTCTGTAACCATGATATCAACTTATTTGGCATTATTAGACCATGGTTCTGAATGATCTTGTATCTCCTGCGCCTCTCTTTTAGTCTGGTATTCAAGGAACTGACGAGAGACACCTTCAAGGAGTCCATACATTCTTCTTCTTGCTCATCATCTTCATCTGAGTAACTGTCTTCAATATTAAATATACTTTCTGCATTATGATCGTAGCTGAGTTCAAACTCTGACCGGTATGCATTGTAACCAGCCAAATGTTGGTCAGCATTGTTGTTCCTGGGTGGGTTGGTGCATACCTCTGTACTGTATAAATAAGGTATCAAAGGTTTTGGAAACAAAGATTGTTCAGTCTCAGGTAATAGCTTCAATTCTTTGTACTGAACATTTTCTATGTAATACTTCTTGTAGTGTTCCTGACATTCTAGTTTTGATCTTGTGTGCACACTCTTAGATATTTCTTCCCAATTCCCGTAGCCGTATGTGGAGAGTGCAGAGAGAAGTTTACACTCCTCTTTAGCCGACCAGTTGCAGTTGTCGAACAAAGGGAAGTCGTTCCGCCGCACGGCATACTTGTGGTCATTTTTGTGAGAGCCCACTTCCTGGCCGGAGGCGAAACATGCAGTGCACAAATTAGTATCACATTCAACACATTCTATGAACGGCTCGTGCGCAATCTCGCCGCATGAGTCGCATTTACTCTGTAATGTTATATCGTTGGACATTGTTTACAGGTTGAGGAGCTAATACAAGATTTTTACGAAAAGTACTTCGACATCGATTACAAAGGCTGTCGTCACGCTCTATTTCTAAGACTTGTTCGATAAATATATAGTTAATTTAACTTCATACGCCTTTTTATTTATAAATACTCACACCGCACAGTAAAAAAAAATAACAGAAAACAGAAATGTTTATCTGACAATGACATTTTCAGAATTCAAAGTTTCAAAGTCAGCGTTGACATTGACAAATGACAATTGTTCTTGAAGTTACTAACAGTAAATAATTTTGTGTTGGTAACACTATTTTGATCACGCGGAAAATCTATAATAAAGTTCCTGATTGTAATTCTTATTTCCAAGCTTAGACTATAATAATGCTAGGAAAAATGTCTAACTA
This sequence comes from Heliothis virescens, assembly GCA_002382865.2. Classification (NCBI taxonomy): domain Eukaryota; kingdom Metazoa; phylum Arthropoda; class Insecta; order Lepidoptera; family Noctuidae; genus Heliothis; species Heliothis virescens. The sequence goes on from NWSH02000517.1 coordinate 15,976,295, forward strand.
CAACTTTTTATTCATCTCCGCTTTTGGTACTCACTTTAATAATGCATTTATTTTAAGAAGCAAGCGTGACACTTTCTTGTCCTTTTTCCTGTCTTCCTTTTTACATTAATCTTAATAGTTAATAAATAATGCCGAAACACAGAGAGAAGAAAAATAGTGCTTATTTCACTATCGCCAAATTGAAATTGGGATTCTGAGGATAATTATCATAATTGAGAACAAACCAACTAATAATTTCGTCTAGAACATCCCATAGAGAACAAATTCCCCAACCCAATCGAAACGTGATAAATGACGTGAGCTCCATTGCTTTTCAGCGTTTCTGAACAAAGCAATTTATATTTATCTCTTTCTAACGTACGGGCGACTGCCTTACGTTTGTAGTATTTTGTCCCGTTTTCGCAGAGGTTGAAGGCCCTAGAACGTTCTAGACGTTTTAATGTATATATTTTGGCGCAACGAAGGCGCAGCGTTTCATTCAAACGTGAAGTTGCTACTGTAAGGTGTTGAGAAGTGTTGTGTGTGTATATTTTAAAATATTCGTTTAATTTAACTATTTGGACTATTCTTGGAGTTATTTGTGACTAGGTAAGTGTTCCCTAATGTGTAGTTTGATGTCTAAAGCTTTGTATTTGTAGACTCTGTTCGTATTTATGAAAAAAATCACGATTTTTATGTAGCGCGTATCGTCGCTCTACATTTCCAAAAATGGTGTCATGCGTTAAGGCTAACGGGAATTGTTTTTGTTCTAGGATAAGCATTCACAATGGGTAAAGATTACTACAAAATATTAGGACTCTCAAAAGGAGCGTCTGATGACGACATAAAGAAAGCGTACCGCAAGTTGGCACTGAAGTACCACCCGGACAAGAATAAAGCAGCTGGTGCCGAGGAGAGGTTCAAGGAAGTGGCTGAAGCTTACGAGGTGTTGTCAGATAAGAAGAAACGTGAAATCTACGATGCGCACGGCGAGGAGGGACTCAAGGGAGGAATGGGAGCACACAATGGACCTGGCGGTGGCCAGTCGTTCTCGTACACGTTCCACGGAGACCCGAGGGCCACGTTCGCACAGTTCTTCGGTTCGGCGAGCCCGTTCCAAGCGTTCTTCGACCTGAACGGAGGCTCCGGGGGCACCACCATGTTCTTCGACCGCGACATGGACGTGGACATGGATCCGTTCGCCAACATGGGCATGGGCACGGCGCGGCCCGGCGGTCCCGGCGGTGCGTTCCGCAGCCACAGCTTTAACTTCCATGGATCACCCAGCCGGAAGGAGAAGACTCAGGATCCTCCGATCGAGCACGACTTATACGTATCCCTGGAGGATATCGCACGCGGCTGTGTGAAGAAGATGAAGATATCGAGGCGTGTGTTGCAGCCTGACGGCACTTCGAAGAAAGAAGACAAAGTTTTGACCATCCATGTGAAGCCAGGCTGGAAGGCTGGCACCAAGATCACGTTCCAGAAGGAGGGCGATCAGGGTCGCAACAAAATCCCAGCTGACATTGTGTTCATCATCCGGGATAAGCCACACCCATTGTTCAAGAGGGAGGGCAGTGACATCAGATACTCTGCCAAGATCTCACTGAAACAGGTAGGCATCAGTGCTTGTTCACTAATTGACATTAATTGCATATTGTTGTGCTGCGTTTACAAACTATTGGTGGATAAACATGTTACCATTATGCCAACACACCACATTCTAGAATACTCTTCCAAATTATTAGGTGATATGACTTCATAACATAAGCATCATACTATTGTTATTGTTCTAGAACTTAATTCTAGTTTGAGTATTCAACTACCAGTTTGAGATAAGCAGACATGTAACATTTAACTGTTTTAGGAACATGACTCATCGAAACATAACAATAACCGATGTGTTTATTTGTTGCAGGCTCTATGTGGCACCATCATTGAAGTACCAACCATGTCAGGAGAGAAGCTAACAGTTAACCTCCAAGCTGAAGTGGTGAAGCCTCACACAGTGAAGAGGTTCCCAGGCTACGGCCTGCCATTGCCCAAGGAACCAACACGGAAAGGAGACTTACTTGTGGTGTTTGACATCAAGTTCCCTGACCGCCTCTCATCAGGAGTGAAGGAGATTCTCATGGACACTCTACCCAATTAATATCAGACTGAATATCTCATTAGAATGGATTTCTGTGTATAATGAAGTTGGTTCAGACAGAAGTTTCTTATTCTGACACTGTTCTGAGAAAGTCATATTGATAAGGCCTTTGGTATGACTTTACAGAACACTATGTTGATTGCCAGTGCTGAAGTAATGCTGATTCACATTTGCACATATTTTTATTGATCTTTACTGTGTTCCCAACACTTTTTGCCTTTGTTTATTGTGGAGTAGGTTATTTTTTTGTTTGTAGTGTAAGGAACAAGAGAGGTCTGTCAGAACCACCTAGTTTATATGCTCAAAACTAATGATGAGACATTCCTACTAGTGATGTAGGAACTTACTCATTTATGTTGCCTAATTAAGTTACTGAATGTATTTTTGTTGTAAGAATGGCTAGCCAAAATTATTTTGATTGGGTAGACTCCATGCGTTTTAGTACGGAGAGCTAAGAGAGACTGGGATTGTGTGTTAAAATTGTATTTAATGCTGATTAAGTTGTAAATATTTTTTATTGTAAATACTTGATAGCAGTGATTGTAAGTTTTAGGTTTCAGTAGAAACTTGGAATGTGCAATTGCAATGAGGATGTTCTTGAAATGTAGTTTGTTATTGTTTATATCAGGCTAAGTTTCAGAACAGTGGAGACAAGTTTATAGTTGTGTAGTGACTTGAAAGTGACATTACTTATCACTTATAATTGCTGTTAAAAATGACTAATAAACAAAATATCACATAACTTTAGTTGTTTGGATTTAACACTATGCAGATACGTGTTGCGTAATGCAGCAAATGTCAAGTTTATGAGCGCCCACGTGTTGCTGTGTGCTTACACAACTCACGTTGTATCTACAGGCAGTCGCGAGATTTTATCATAACATCACACAAATTCATTAATTTCTCATGAATTAACAATGAGAATCAGCTGTACGATACATACAATGTAAAAGAAATACAATCGTTAGATAATAATCAAGATAAGTTTTGAATGGTCGTATCGAATATCTAATACCTGCCCACCTACAAGTCTGCGTATATTCGGATGAATCCGCCACTAACTGGCGCTGAAGTGATTTATCGGCTGAGAATGATTCCAACATTTCATCTGACGTCATACATCAGGAAAAGCCGGGCAAACTAGGTACTTCCTAGTTATCCCACAGATTCATCTCCCTCCTCACGTGTACGTGGATTAGAGTAGTTATTACCTGTTTTGATAATATGGTAGTGTTCACCAAAATAGTGGCAGGTATACGTGCATGGAAACCACGCGCATCTGTGCCGAGTTGCTCCAAAATATTAGGAATTTTCAATCTTTTGAGAAAATATTTTACAATTTCATATTATAATCGATAAGAAAATCATGTAAGTGGGCACTATAAATACGATTTTCTTTGTATAAACAGCTGTGAAGCGACAATCTGTTGACATGGCCACCAGCACGGACCTTGGCGCAAGTGTGACCACGAAATCAGCGTGCCGCGTTACGATGTTCGCTTGTTGTCAAAATGTAACTTAATTTTGATGGGCAGAGATAGAACAATTATGCAGATTTAGACTATAAGATATCGTACTTCTATAATAACAATAGGTGTTTCAATAATTCAATTTATAAACTACTTAAACCTAAACAAACCAACATGGCAAAGTTTCCAGTGATATGTGATCCGCAGTAACAGCAGTCATAATAATGTCGTAGCTATTTACATTATTATGAATTCTATTTCGAATCAAAACAGTCCCTTTTCCGCTACGTCGACGGTTCTTTTCATGACCGTACAACATGCGGAGGCCGATGTCTGACGTCACCGGGTAAAAATAAGCGCGGCGCCCGCCTCGCCCGCGCACTCACTCGCTGGAGAAATGCACATACAACGTGATTATACTCTGAATGCGAGTGAATATCATTAATATGTAGATATTATCTCGAGTATTACGACCGGAAGACAGGCCCACGAGATGTCGTGTGCAGTGCGTAAGCAATTTTTATCTGACGCTAGCTTTTAAATGTCAGTGGTATAAAAACAAGACAAGTCCTACAGTGAACCATCCAATCTCTTTTGGCCCTGTGATGAGTTCTGGCCATCTGCTGCCTTTTCATATATACTTATTGCGATTTTTTCAATAGATTCTCTACTGTATCTTCATACAGCTATAGGTAAGTTATCAAAAAATGCACGCGGGCACTAATGCGGGTGACGCAACTGAGGATTTTTGGTGAATTTACAACAAAATAGGTAGGTAATAGGTGAAGTTAAAATAAAAATAAAACTTTTTATTCACTAGTAACATCAAAGTATTTCTTCTCATAAAAGTAAAATTACAACTGTTATGCAATCCTGTCACTCGTGGGCGGTTCATTATTTCAAACAGAGTATTTTAACGGGAACAGTTACCTAGGTGTTAATGAACTTTGGCTGTCTTCATGAATAAAATCATGTAGTAAGTAAGTAGGTATATAGATACCTACTTATTAATTCACTTAATTGATCAACTTGTGATGATAGTTAAGCTATTTTTTAAGAGTTGATCAAACTACCGCATTATCGTTAAAAACTTAAACTATGCTAGTCTAATTTTTTTTACCCAGGTTTATGACCGACCATGCTAAGCGGTAGCAGCTATCCACAGTCTATGGTTGGAATGGATATTAGACAATTAGCGATAGGTCGTATCAATAAAAATATTCAGCAGCTCTACTAACTTAATTTCTATTTAATTTTTTATGTGGGGGTTTGAAATTGAAAGTGAATGTAACTTTTACTTTGTCATAGTGCTGTTGCTTTTGTAGAAGTTTTGTGTTACCTATATCAAGTTACTTTTAATTACAATAAATAGAATTACAAGATTGTAATAAGTATATAGATTGGTTCTATGACCGACACTAAGGGTAAAACATCAGCATGAAGATTGAATTTGAAGATACTGAATACTACAGACACCTGACAGACCACTCCATAGGTTAATGACATTGGTAAAGTAGGTAGTCTTCTGCTAATGATCTAAGAAGGTCTTACAAAGTAAAGGAACTAAGAAAAGAACCTAGACAAACATACCTACTTACGTGAGTTGCAAATGCTATAGCTATTCCTCTGCTGAATGCAATAAAAAATGTGCAGATTTATGTACATTTATTCTTTTAAAAAGTTTTTTTTTTTGAAATGGCGCTCTTGGCTAACGGCCAATTTTGTATAAGTATACAGTGTTCTTTTGAGTAGTTAGTTAGATAAGTTTTCCTCTTTGGTTTTCCTATATATTAGCCCAATAACGGAACCTAGGTCTTAAATTAAAGCTTAATCAGAACATTCCGTTATTTACTCTCTAGATCAGACGAAACCGGAAATTTTGTTCGTAATTCTGAACAATTTTCGAGGCCAAACTAATGTTTATTTTCTATGATGATTCGCAGTCTTCAGATAGCAACCTTCATAATAGGTATATCACTTATCTATAGGTATACCTACGTTGGTATTGTGAGCAGGTTTTTAGACATCCCTGTCTAAAGTATTATCACTATTTATCACTCATTTGTTGCCTAGGTTAATTACTCTTGGAATACTTACGATTGAAAAGAATTTGTGTGCAAGAATCATTCATTTTGGCTTATTCACAATCTCAATATACCTACTAGGAATGTAGACGTGTGTTACAAATAAATTAATTACTTCTCAATTTAATTGGGTAATAAGGTTGCAGTTTGTGTATTACAAATGTATTAGAGAAAATCTGGAGTTTGTTTAAATTGGAAGTAGGTTTGATATCTTGGTCCTCTCTAGCAGGTAGGTTTTGTGTTTAGTTCAGTCATTAGTACGGAGATAAGGACGGTGACCTACTTAATTGGCGCCAAAATTTGATACACGATCTAACGTTACGAACATAATCTGTTTGAAAGAACATCGAAGCGTAATTTATTTAATTAAAATGCAAATGCTACGTATCGTAATGAAACAACGGCATTAACCAGTTGTAACAAATAAAAAAATAACTAGGTAGCTCTCACCTCACCTACGATATGGAATGGTCGAGATTTCCGTAGAAACTTCCATAACTTTCCATAAAGTTCCGAGATGTGCACTCTACCAACATCAAGCCGTAACGGCAACGTCAGTTCCTATGGTTATTACCTACGTTTATTTACTGCAAATAAATACCTAATAATCTACTGTTATTTATTACAACGAAAGGTTAATTTAGCATTATAAACGTATCGTTAACGGTACAAGTTGATCGTAAATGGTGCTGCGCGAAATCCAGCCAGCAATGTTATTATTACTTAGGAATAATATGTGGCAGCAAGCAAAGCAAGTTCGTATTCGAGACACTCAGGTCGGAGAACCCTCGCAGGACCGCAGTAGAACACTGTCGATATTACCCGAAGCTACACGAACTCGTTCCGACCATTCTAGACGATTAGTTTTTTTTTTTTTTTTTTTTTTTTTTTT
>NWSH02000517.1:15982970-15996293 GCA_002382865.2 Heliothis virescens
TTTTTATTTTAAATTAGGATAATTAAAATTGCCGCCTTGTTTGACTTCCCGCCAAAAAGTCCTAGACGATTAGTGAACGTTTGGGTTGCCAGTATCGGTTTTTAGATTCCACTTCCCAAGTAAAAAATAGGTATACAATGACTGACCCAGAGCTATTTATGAACTGTGTTGTTTTTTTGTTGCATTTTTTTATTTACTCTTGAATGTTTCGGTAAGTATGCACGTACTTATAGAATACCTAATACCTAAATACCTAATAACTAAAATATCTCTCCAATAAAAAAATGCACTATGGAAATTAATGCAACTGACTGTGCATGCATATTCTAAAAACTCATTACCTACGTTTATGCAAATTTAATCACACCCAGTGAATATTTTCCTCAACAATAAAACAACAACATCGATAACAAATTACGCTCTAAACACGTTTGCATTACGAGCGATTAGCGAACAACGGGAAAGTCGTAGAAGTTTCCCGAACAGTCTGGTAACCGTCTGAAGTTACCACACAATGCAACAACACAGACACGTGCGCTGGAACCGTCACGTGTTTGAGAAACGTGACCGGCGACCCGCGCCACGCGAGCATCGCTTTCGCGGCCACCGCCGTATTACCCGACCAAATTGAGAATGCACCCGTATCAATACTTAGCGCACTAAAGTGATCAGTTTATGGAACTGTTCAAGTTATATCGTAATTATCTCACAAGATTTGGCGCACGGGTGTGTTCTAAATATCACGGTCCTTATCAGCTCGTGACGTGTTTTTCACAATAGACTAGAATAGTGATAAGAAAATGTAATTCTACTTCAGGTAGTTTCTTGCTACATTACAATTTTATAGTCACCTTGGAATGCAAGAAGATATTTGGCATAGTGGCAAGTTTGTTTACTAAAGGAAGTAGGTGTTAATAATTTATGATAATTGGCTTTTATTGTTATTGACTGACTTTTGATTGTTTTTTGTTAAATTTGAAGACTCCCAATACCAACAATGCATTTGAACCTCTGCGTACATAAATAAACATTATTTAAAAGATAAGCCCCAACATGTTTACTGATGGGTGCATAAAAAAAATACCTATATTCTAATTGTATGAAAAGATTTAATTGTTATACATAGTTGTCTTAAAACACTCTCAGTTTTTGTTGCGTGCATAACTCATTTTTAGCGCATTGGCTGTGCGCATCACGGACATTTGCCAAAACGCATAGTGTCATAGATCGTTACGCTAAGCTTCAACTATTTATACATTCATAAACAAAATAACGTTATTTGTTTGACAAAAATAAAGTTGAAAGTTAAATAGTTGTAGGTTCCGTTGGCGCAAATCAACATTGTTATGATAAATTATATCTCACGTGTTTGAGATAACTCGGAATATTCTGGATTGTCAATTTCGATTGTTTTTGACAGATTACAGGGCTGTCGATGCTTCGAGAAATTACAAAATGCAACAATCACTATTTCGCAACGGAGTTCAGTAGACCGATGGCGCATACCGAGGAAGCTTTCTAAAAATACTTTTCAAAATACGATCTATACTTTTTATTTATACACTTAATAAGACCAGCAAATGTCACGTAATTACATGCATAAAAACTTAGTGTTATGCAGTGCGCTCTTGTTACAAGTTTTTTATGAGAACATATTAATTTAGAACACTATTGTGTTTAGTTGCCATTGTGATAGGAATCAGTGGAAGACATAGAAGGGCTGGTGATACCATACCACCTACTTATTAGTTCCTACACGTATGCACGTGAGCACGTGTCCTGGGATTGTCTATACACAAATAGATTGATGGTTACAAACAATAATAATAGTTGGAAGAACCTAGAAGTTCGTCGACAACATTTAATTGAACTGTTTCAAGTTGTTTACAATAACAATAAAAAACTGCTCGTTGAGATTGCAATAAAAGTACCTAAAGTATTGTAATTTAATGAACCTAAAAATTTTGCAATATTAATAAGTCTGATTATGGCAAAAAGCTAATGTTATGGCAACATTTTTCCGTCACACTTTTTCGCGTTTAATTTTGTACGTACTACGTACGTATTCCCGTCTAGGATCAATAGTTTTCCCGATTGTGGAGGCCTAAAGATGGCCTGCACAAATCGTCTAGAATAAACACAAAATAATTAAGTCCATGTCCATCATTTCAATGATTTAAAAAATTTTAAAAGTTGTGAACTGAGAAGGAAAAAACTAGGTAGGTATTTATTTAGATTCTATCTGCAAAGTGCAAACCCTGAAATAAAATAAAAACAAACCATAATTTATTGTTGCTTATCTTTTGGGCAAAACACGTGAAATCGACGATAAGGTTTATTAGTTAGGTACTCGTTATTTTGTTGATATTTTGCTTACGTATCTACCAACATAGTTGTCACAACAACAGCTATGTATATTTATTTTAGTTGCTGTTTCATCTTGTTTGATTGATAGAGTACGTAAGTACCTTGAAGGTACTGACAGGTATGTCTGAGGTAAGTAGTTATCTTCCTGAAAACGCCTCAATCATTCATTCTGCTTCTGAAACGAATCTTGTGATAACTGTGCGAGTTGTACTCATACGTGAATGAAGAATAGAATAAGGACTCAATTAATATTTTTTGTTCCCATGGAAAAGACGACAAGGAGTTCTCTCTCTTGAAAAGATCCACGGAACAGAAAACAGGTTATTCTAAAACCGAATTTGTGACTAATGAAGGTATCGAGTTACCGTGAGAAAGTATGCGCGGTGTCATTAGCCCAGATTTGTGCATCCAATGCAATTTATGCAATATTATGTATGTCTGAGATACTTTTGCACCCACGTTGTGTTTTCAAACTATTTGGACGTCAGACGCGCCAATCCGCCATCTTTGATTCCAACCGGGGATGTTAGGTACACCCCGACCTTCAGACATTTTGAACGATACAATTGCAGGTCACTGACCCAAGCTTACAAAAAACTTATTTATGTCATGCTGATATTACCTATGTAAATAACCGTTTGTTTTGAAAATTTTGAACACTAAATTCTGTTTTTGTTCACATTCCAACTGAATAATAAAGTATAAAATTTACGTTTTTGGGTAGCACTAAACTTACCGGTTATTGCATTCTCGAAACCCGTATGGAAGGTAATGATAATGATAGTCAATAACGATAAAGCTAATTTGTTAATCAAAGCCAATAAATTATTGTGCAAGTATTTCCCCGGCAATGTTTTCCTAAACTCTTGTTTAGCAAAAATCGATAGCTGAAGCATACACGCGTCATATCTACTAGGTAACTCCCTCCCGAGGTCGTTGTGTTAGATTTTATTTTAGTCATAGATACTACTGGAACCACTGAATGAGATTGCATAACCATTCGACATGATAGTAACATTCTCGAAAGAACCACTTACTAGGAAATGCTTTACTAGGATACACTACAATACGGCAATAGACTGAACTATAAATAGCAGCGTTATAACTTTATTAGCGGACCAGCAGCGCCATCTATGATAATAAATAATAATCAAACAAGTCCGTTTGGAACATAAAAGGCTTGGTGCTTGAACCATAAATGCTAATCAATTTGTTATGATATTATCATATAGGTATAATGTAAGCGTGTCATATTTGTTTTGTATTTATTGAATTCATTCACTCTTGAAATTCAGATTCTTCTAATAAATTACTTTCAAGCCAAAAATATACTGACAGATATAATTTAGGATGATTTTATAAATATGTTTGGCAATGGCGTATGTTGCCGTCAATACATTAATAACAATTAAAGGCGTGAACATGCTTGTCAAATCAAAAAAAGTATTTATATCGATAGCTTAATACTTCTGTCATCGATACATTGCAGATAGTTTTCTATCAGGCGCTTCTAACAATAGTCGGCAAATGCCCTTGACTCGCCTTGCCTCGCATGTCGCGAATGACAACTATAAACTATCATAAATATACATAATCGCTATTAAATTCATCGATTCCGACCGTATGTGGGAAGCTATGACATAATGGCGTCTAGTGGGCAGGTACATATGTACACAGTTACCATACTAGGTGGGTACCAGTCAATCATTCTGTTTGTCTGGTCTAGATATGCTAAAAACTTGCGAGCTTTAATTAAACGCACAAGTGGTACCTATAATTTGTACACGAGGAAGTGTATACCTTAACATTATTCATAAGATAGATAGTAGATTGAAAACGTGAAAATTATTAGTGAGAATGCGCACTAAAGCAATAAATAAAAACCCAGTACATACCTAGCATATTAAGGAAAACATCCGTTAGTTTCCACTTCCAATTTTCCGCATGCAATGAGTCAGAGCCCCAAATTTTAATGGGGTTCGTGAGGCTGTTCACCCAGCGCCTACAGACACCATACCAATATCGTATGACACCTAAATGACATCTACACCTTCTAAGACGAGATGATTCACAGATACTCTTTCGATTTGTTGGGAAAATCCATTACGAACTTGTAGCCACTGATTCCGTGACCCCAATTATGTAAGATAAGGATACCTAACTAACTGATATGAATCGGTGTAATTGATTGTGGGATCTCCTATTCGTAATTTATACGCCGACTAAGAAAGAATAACACAATGTATAGCGACAGGGAAAATCGCCGGTAATGTGACCACCATAACACTTTTCATTACAGTTATGTCAAAGAGATCTTGTTTTTTTTTACTCTGCAGTCCGGTGCATGTAGCAGAGACAATTACAAAAAGTGGTGCATATCCCTATATGATCGAAGGACTCTGGTCAGGAACTAAGCACTATTAATTTAACTACACTTAACATGAAAGAAACATAAACGTTTTTTCCGTTAGGTATCTACCTGTCGATGTTACTTGTCAATATTCAAGATCCGGTCATAAATGATCAATGTCTTTGTCCTACATGGAGCCAAATTACGGCTAGTTCAATAGTCAGATAGCTGGACAAAAAGCTCATCTTATATTTTTAGGCACACAGTCATGTCTAACATGGCTGAACATTTGGGATAGTCTTCATTATTAGAATGACCTCAATTTGTGTATAGCGCCGTCCACACGTGCTCCATAAACATAGCAGTGTTTTATACATCTGTAGGATTAACTAGATATGAATGTTGTCTAGATAAAAATAATGTCTGAAAAGAACGAGGTGTAATTGGTCTTATCTTATCAGAGACCATGAAAACGGTAAGGGAACTCGTAATACTTACCAGAAGAGATTGATGAATTCTGACTAGTTGGGATAACCTGGGTATGAATATACCTGCCTACGATATGAGGAAATTATCAGGTAAATCATCTTGTGTAGTGGCGTCCCAGGAAGTAAATTATTGACACGTCAGTCAATGACTCAATATTTACGTATTATAAGCGATAAGTTTTCTTTGTTGGATTGTACATACGAAAAACTTCCTGTATCCAAATGAATCTTAAATAGCTCAAAAGGTGATAAAATCATGGAATGGCATCGCTTTGTGTATGAATAACTTTTCACGCCCGTATGCAACGTCACATCTATAATGGGCAACGATTTACTATGAGCATGCATGCCAAATGTTAATAGCATATGGGCAGCATTTTCACAACCATGTGCCAATTTTTAGCATAATGAAAAACGTAATCATCATGACGCCGTGGAAATTGTTGGTTAGGTATACAAATTTTCCGCATAAAAATGTTCCGTTTCCATTTTAGCTTGTTCTATAAATACCTTGTGCCACCCTCAAGGCTTGTACGGCCGTGGTTACTGGTGTATTACATAAAATAAGGAATAACAACCTTGACATAGAGACAGTATGAAAGTCATGGCCATTTTAGACTTCTTTATAAAGTAGACTAGGCTTTCATTCCGTGCTGACGGGGTAGTGCTTTTTTTAGTTCAATCACACTTACCTCACTTTGTCCATTGCTTCCTTTCCCTAATCACTGGCACTTTAGGTACAATCTATATTCGGTTCTAGACTTAAAACAAACTTAAATCTATCTATAATGTCGTTGGTCACTACATTACATTATCTAGGTCTTGTGTAGATCGCCTGCAGATGTTCGCACTGCCGTCATCTGCTGTCATGTGTGTGCCGAGGTCAATAGTCCTTATTTACTACTTTTGCGTCTACATACTTACTTATTTCATTTTGGTAAATAGTAAGTACTTACTTAGTTCTTAAATTATAAAGGGATTGGATAGTTTCTTCTTTTCGTACTTTTGTCAATGTTCATACCCCATCCAGAAAGCCCTTGTTAAAGCAAGCCTTGTTGGATTTCAAAATAAAGGTTGAGTAAAGTTTCCATTGGCAGTTTTAATACTTATTATTTCCCAAATTTACTCGAAATCGGTGTAGTAGGTATGTTTTAGTCCTTACATCTCTGCTAACTTTGCCACGAGAAATGTTATCTAAACAACGTGTGACAGACAGACTCAGTCTAGATACATCTGCACGCGGCAATAAAGCGAACATGTGCACGCCGTTTGTTATTCCAAGCAGATTAAAGTCATCAGCTATACTTAGAAACTGCAATTCCTACTAGCTCAATCTACAAGTCCCATACAAATATACCATAATACCTAAGATGTAAACAAATTAATTGTAGCCTGCAGTTTTAATCACATATCCAGAAGTAATGGATAAACAAACATATGCTTTGTCCTTGTTATGACTCTTTATTACAATCAGTTTAATGATTTAATCATGAACAAAGAACAAAATAACTTTCGCTTAAGGAAGTAAAGTTAGGATCAGTACTTCCACATTCATACTGGGGGAAATTCAACGTTTTATTGTACCAGTAGTTCCAGGTAATTGTCAGACCTTAACGAGAGACAATGCAGCTGCAGGTAAACAATTACTAATAGTTCCGAGTACAGTACAGTGAGCCGTAAAACATAAGGGTCACTGCTAATTTGCCAGAGTTAACGATCACTAAACTTTAAAGAAAGAAAGGTCTGAGGCCGACCACAATGCCTTGTTCCTTACTAACCCTGCCTTGAAGCCGTTAAGGAGGTAATGCCAGAATGAATACTCGTAACTCGCTGGATATTAGCCAATTAAGTGCCAAAGACAGGTGGACTCAAGGTCCTGAGAGAATCTCACAGGACACGCTAACAAGTCCTGACATCAGCGAGCCTTCACCAACATGCAAAAATTTTATGTTCATCGTCTTCCAAATCTCTGAAACCTTAACTCCTTGTAATAAAGTTCAGGATTGCTTGTCATCAAAGAGTTTGAGTGAAAAGTAAATTTGTGTAGAAGCTCGAAGTTTGTTAAGGCCGCAAGGCCATCGTCCTCCTACGGTCACCCATATAACAATGCTAATAATTGTGACTCACTATTGCATAGTGATGTGACGCTACCAACAGTGCATGAAGAAATATTGTTTATCCTGATAATCCTGGAAACTACTTGGACAATGAGCGCAGTTTAATATCGCCGTCAAGGCGTCAACTAATCCTAGGTACTTATTCAATTTTATGCACCTGTTTATTGCATGTATACAATGGACTTTTAGAAGTTGGTCAGGAAAATTCAAGATCTTCAAGGGAAAACTGGAAGGGAAAAAAGTTTCAATTACTAACTTCTTTTGTTACTCAGTGGTTTTCTAAGAAACATAGGCGTTTAGTATTACTCAGAATAAGGTTCGATGATCGACGAGCGTAACGTCATTTGGGGTCAAGTACCGGGGTTGTACATAAGGACCTTGAGTATCTGTGTCGGAATCAGATGAAAAGTATCAGATGCATGGGCTTAGATTAGACCCTAAAAACAAATGTTTTGTCTTGATTTGAACAACAAGAACATCACTAAATCTAATCAGGCTGTTGGCAACTGATGTATTTTACATACTTTACACTTTTTTACCGCCGGCTCTGTGGGTTGCTTATAGATTTCCTCCAAGTGACCAAATACATTTACAGAGACATTTTGTTTTGATATCAAATTAATGGCCGTGTTTGAAGTATCCGACCGGATTGGATTCAGAACTTAATGGTAGTAACCAGATTTATACCATCGTTTTATTGTAAGAAAATTAGGAAAGCTTTAGGTGTAGAAAGATAGAAACAATAAGGGAAAACGTTAATTTCAACTCTTTATGAGAAGAGTCTGCAGCTCAGCAATGAGACAGTAAAGAGGCTAATGATCAGGAGGCCATTGGTCAGTAATGAGACTTCATAATATGATGATTATGAAGAATCTTCACAAAGATCATTAAATCAACCTTATAATCAAGTTGTTGGTAAAGATTTTTCAGCAAGAAAGTTCCTTAATGACGTCACCGAGCGTTTCTCTGTCCTTGACCCAGTTGGAACGCGTGGGCGGTTTGTCTGAAGAGGGTGCGGGCTTTGGTCGATTGCGTAAGTCATTCTTATGAAAATAGGTTGGTTTTCAACTGAAGTTCATGTTAATAAACAAGACAATAGTTATTTTTGACAGTTATTTTGAGTCTAATTTTATAACGCATGTTTTCGTTTCGACGATCTCATAGATACTTGAAAACATTCGGTTTCATCATCACTGAGTGAGGGTCCAGCACTAAGTTTTGTTCATTCTAAAGGAAAAGTTGCAATTTTATTCCTGTGAGTTATTTATAATATAATTTTAATCAATATAATTATATTGTAACGCAAATTGCTCTCGAGATGCCAGGCAGCTACAGTATTAAAATTGTAGGTGTTGTGTTCGTTGTGTGGTAGGCAACGCCATCTGTCGTCAAATGAATTAACTATATTCCTCGTACAATTTAGGGGAATAAAAGTAGCAATGTTAAGTTTAATATTTTTAATTACATTAATGGACAGAAACGTCAATCAACTACCGGTGAGGTATTGTTCAATACTCTTCAATATAAACTTTACTTAACCTAATTACTTTAAAATTAATTAACATGGCAAACATAGGCATTTTTTATGTAAAAGTAAATATAAGCTTTAATAAAAAAGGTTTGGAACTCTCTATAGCTTATAATACTTATTAAACATTACATAGAAAAACTGAATAAGATATCTTAAATGATCCCTATAGTAAACCAAGTAGGTACTAAGTTAACAGAATGATCTCATCTTAACTTTTAACTAAATTGCGGTAACGAATAGCAATAAGGTTAATGAATAACCAGTTATATCGGTAAATAAATATTTATCCCTCAAACACAACTCACTATTTTACACTATAAATTAACAGTGATTGTGAAGATAACAGAAACCTTGTCATATCTGAGAAGCATAATAAGCCCAGACCTTTTGAGTGTTATGTTTAAACAGCAGGTACAAATTAGCAGATCAATATTTATTTACTCACACTTATGTCGAATACCTCGTTTCAAAAGGTTTAAATGCTGAAGAAATATTTGCAAAATCATCAAAATATTTTGGTCGGTCATATTCTTCCTTTTCACTATTGGTATTGACTTAAACATCAACAAAGATACCCACTTCATTCTTGTTTTATAAACTTCTTATTTTTAACAAGTGTTTTAATTCAAGGGAAATACAAAGAAATTCAATATTTTTCACTTAAAAATATCCTAAATACAGACACGCTTAAACATTACTCGTACTTCAGAAAACATTTACGTCTAGGCAAGATTAAGAATCTGAGTATTCTTAAAGTATATAGGAGGTATTATATAAAAGTCATGCAGACAAATACTTGAATTTGAATGGCTTACCATGCTGTATAATCACAATTTCAAATATTATATCCAATTTCATTGTTCTGAGATAGGTACTACTTAGATATCTGCAGAACATATAACGTGTAAGAATTAGTGATAGATTTCATTCTTTCAAATAACTTTTGTGAGGTTTTTCTAAATACTGCTATAGAAAACGATCATAATCTGTGTATCTATAAACTATAATTCAACTTTATTTACAACTAATACACTAGCTGCATCTTTGAACCTAATCAGGCTTTCGGGACGTCGAACGTCTTTGAATCGAAACCTAGATGGAATATTTTCAGATGAAATAAATTATTTCATTGTGCCCTTTATCTTTTTACAATAAAAACCAAAAATATTAACAGTAATTAATAAGAGTTGCAAGATATATGGTAACTCACACTGAAAAAATCGCCGGAGTTCCACAGGGTACGATCGTGGGACCTGCGCAAAATTTTGAAAAAAGAAAATTGTCGAGGTTGTTTGCTAAAAGATTTATTACAATTTACAAGTACAATTCAATACAAGCCGGGTCAGGTTCAATAATCCACCTAGCACAGTTAGGACTAGGTATCACTACATTACCTTTAGTTGGTTTATTAGGACTTTCCTGTCTTGACGGTGGCCCAGGGTTTGAGGCTGGGCTGTGGGAGCTCCTTGCAGTCCACCAATGGGTTGATAGCACTGACTGCCTCCATGACTCTTGGTTGCGCTTGGTCCAGTAGGTCTTCGTTTGCGCAGATGACTCCAGCGAGGGTTGTCTTGCGAATTTCGGTTAGTTGTTCTGTGAAAGATTTTAAGATTAATATTTTGTTTCAATTATTATTGTTGTGTAGTTCACACAAATGTCAAAGAAGATGGCAACTCTTGCACAGTTTTTTTGTGACTGATCTATTGTCACTTTTATGTCGCTTTTATTTTCAACTAAATAGAAAAAATAACTTACCCATAGTGAAAGCAATGGTCTCGTCGGAGGTTTCGTACCAGAATCGGTCGCCGACTTTAAGTCTCATGAACTGGTCGGCTATGAGGCAGGTGAGGGTGGGACCCAGCAGCCGACCCTTAGGATCCTCGGCCAGGGCACCCGTGTACAGGTCGATGTCGTCTACCGAACTAGAATGATGAAAGTCAAGATTAATAAAAGGCAATGAGAGATAAATTGGTAGAACTTTTTTGCTTAATATTGAAACACTGCTTCTTAGCTTTCATTACGCATTTCTCATGAATAGCTTAATAAAAAAATTGTGGCCGCTACAAATTATTAGAATTTGGAAAAAAAATCAAATGGACCAACTACCATAAAGGAAAGGACACTTACTTGTAAATCTTACAAATCCTGGTAAGAGAAGACTCGTCGAAGATCTCATTGAGGTCTGTGAAGTTCCTGGGGCGGGACAGTCCGCAGTGCTCCCTCCACTGTGGGTAGGGCGGCAGGCCGTGGTCCCTGCCACGCTGGATGTTGAGGGACACGAGGTCCAGGCCGCAAGGTCCTGGCTTTGTGGCGTTCGTGGCTGACGAGTTGGCTAAGATTGGCTTTTCGAATAAGTGGTTGCTGAGCTGAAAAAATGAATTTATTTCGAGTTAATTGAAAGCCCAAGAAGTACTCAATACTCAATCATTTATTGCATTTCACAATGTGTTCCTTAGGTGGCACAGTAGTAGACTATAATAAGATACTAAATTAAGATATTGCCTCCCCCCAGCGAGGCCCACAGGGCCACAGCCAGGATTGCGGGATTGTTCGCGCGAGTGACGTTGTCCCTGGCACACTGTGGGCTCCCGAAAGAACACGGTTTTTAGTCAGTAACAGTCTGACTCTCCCTCACGCTGTCACCCACAGCGGGAGGGGGCATCTGATGCATCTCCCATCGACAAAAAAATATATATTGCCTCCAACGAATTTCAAGCCTTACTGGGCTGTTAGCTAGTCGTGATTTCTTGCCTACCTAAATGCTGACTCCCTCAACATTTTCTCAATTGGAATTAATACTTCTATGGTGTGGGTGTCTTACCTCAGTAGTAACATGCGGATCCACAGTATGCACCAGCGTGTTCATGGCGGAGGTGACAGCCTCCTTGGGTCCCTTCTTAGTGTACAGAGTGAAAGGGTTGAATAGCATCTGATGCAGCTGCGTGTATTGGACCGTGCCCGTGCTTTTGTCTGTATTGTGTATCAGACCCTGGAAGAATAAATCAGGATTTTAATGAAAGGCTAATTAATGGTAGAGGGTGATTAAACTGGTATGGCTAAGGAAAGCTGGTAAAAACTCCTATACATAAAGAAAAGGCAAGACCGTCATTGACCACACTTACCCAAAGCCGATATGTGAATTCAGTTTTTAAAAGGCCAGGACTTTTCAAAAGTGGTGTCTAAATTCTAAATACTAGTAAAGGTCATCTCTTTGGCTGGATTAGGTTTTACTTGGGTATCTTTCAACGTTTCTAAAGTACACCAGGTTTTCAGGATAATCTATAACTAAGTAATATCTGATCTTACCGGTAACAGCGTGTGTGCGAATCTGAAGACAGAGGATGCGAAGTGGTTGGCGATGGACGGGTCTACCGTAGGGTCATACACGTCTGCGTAGCCTTCATCTTGTAACGTCAAGTTCAGTGCCCACATCACGTCCGCTCCTACAACGATGAAAATGATGATGATGAAAAAGTCAGTGAATTGTAAATAGAACCAACTTTCGAATAATTAAAGAAATAACCACAGAAGAAGAATTTAGAGGATAATTTATCTTCAAGGATTATTTTCTTCTGAGGAACCATGATGTCATCTATCAAATCAAAATCAAATCAAATCAAATCAAAATACCTTTATTTTCAGGCTACATTGGCCCATAGATATATACCTTATAGTCTAACATATATATTATAACATACACAATTTGTTAGTATATATAAATTTAAATCTATGTTAGTAACACTTCCTATGCACTATTACGTCACTGTGCGTTCGAGTGGCACTTGTCCGCGGAAGCGACGGAACACCACGTCCTGTGGCCAGAAGTTTTCGTCCAACACGAGGTGCAGGAAACACGTCGGCACTNATATATAAACTTAAATCTATGTTAGTAACACTTCCTATGCACTATTACGTCACTGTGCGTTCGAGTGGCACTTGTCCGCGGAAGCGACGGAACACCACGTCCTGTGGCCAGAAGTTTTCGTCCAAGACGAGGTGCAGGAAACACGTTGGCACTCGCACCACGAACGCCTTGAAGTTGGCGTTATGGCGCGACTCCAGCAGCTGCACTCTCGGGGCGTACTTCAGCTTCTGACGCACGTACTCCACAATGTCCTCCGCCTCAGTGGTGTAGTGTAGGCGGGAGATGTACACCGGGGTGTTCGGCTTTGCAGCACGAATTTTGGTATTGGGCTCCGCAGGAGCCGTGCCGCAGCGATTCTTGTTCGTTCGCTGACGGCGCTTCTTTCGTTGCACCGTCACGAATCCATCTTCATCAGCCCGATTCGGTCCCTTTACGGGCACGGGCTCCTTTGTAGCACCAACTGTGCTACCGGCGACGCTGGCATAATCTCGACGAGCAACTTGATGTTTCGTCGAGGCTGCAGAATCAAGCAGCTGGTCAAGCGTTCGAGTGGCGGTGCGGGGAGGCCCCACAGGGACGGGAGCGGGGCAGCGGGGCGCACGAGG
>NWSH02000517.1:15998916-16026532 GCA_002382865.2 Heliothis virescens
ACGATGTCCTTCAAAAGGCTTGTGACGTCGACGTGGTCGAAGGTGACGGGCGGGAGCTTATTCAGATCCTTCGCCACAAACGTGGGCACGTCGTCCGGATCGGTCTCCTTTAGCAGCGTGATAATGTCTTGAATGCTCTTCTTTGTCCCGTCACGCCGGCGGGACACCATCTGGTCGCTCTTGTTGAGCAACCGGTACAGCAGCGACGTCATCCTCGCTGAAGTTCGTTGCGCAGATCTGGACAGCGGACACCTCGTCCATCACGTCCAGCTTCTGCTGCAGGAACGCCAGCAGTTCATTCGCCACAAGTTGTTCACTCATGGCGATTAAAAACGACGAGCAACGGCTTGCGCCGCGCTAAAACAATTTGTGTTAAATAAATTTAACGCGTCAGCAACACGACTGCATCGAATCGCAGCTAATACGAGACTTTTCTATCATCAACGGTGTTTTTTTGGTCAAGGCTGCTGTTCCCAAAGGAGATAAGCCAGCTGTGCTAGACATAATTAGGTACAGTTTGGCAAGAACGCACGAACACAGTTGCACTCTCTATTCCCTTACCACGCGACATGAGGGAGGATCGTGGCTTACCAAGTATACAGGGCAGGAACTCGGAGTATGTGATGTGCTGCATCTGAGCGCCGACGATCCGCCTGGCCTCGTGGAACACGACGTCGTCCCCCCACAGCGGGTTGAGCTTGCGCAGCATGCCGGCCAGTCTGTTGTGCTGCCGCGCCCAGATCAGGTGCATCGTCGTCAGGTGGAGGTTCTCGTTTGCACGGTCGTCGCCTGAAGTGGAGAAAGTGGTTATGATATTCAAAGAAATTATTCAGAGACTTTAGTAGTCAGAACTAAATAAAATATAGGTGCGCATATTTTGAGGTGTTTAGAAGAATTTACTCTTTCCTAAAAAGACTCCACTTTGTTAAAACGAAATTTCATCAAAGTGAAGTGTGACGTGTTTTAGCAAACTGGCAGGGAAATATAGATAGATGGATATATTCTTTATTATGTACACCAATTTAGATAAAAAAAACAACATGTTACAAAAAAAATAAGTTAAGGTGACACAATGGGCGGTCTTATCGTTAAAAGCGATCTCTTACAGACAACCTTTGGATGGATTAAGATAATAGGAAATAACCATATAGCAGGTAGTCTATGGTGTACTAAATTTTCTACATATAGATACAATATGTGTATATATAATATATATGTATACCTAAATAAGAAAATAAAATACATATAATGAATATAATATTACTGCAAGTATAAATTAATACATACATATATGTATAGATATATATATTTATGTATATAAAGTAGACATTTGAACATAATAATATCTAGTCAGCGTCAGTATGATATTTATGATCATAAATTGGAAAGGTAATGTTTTTTAACCAGGTTCTTGAAAACTGCCAAAGATTGAGCCTGCCTTATCGCCAAAGGCAACGCATTCCATAACCGCACAGCTTGAACGGTAAAGGATTTATCAAAGAAGCTTGTGGAATGCATTGCCATCTCCAGTTTCAAATTCTCTGATGACCTTAGATATTTCGTATGTGTGTCATGAAGGAACTTGAAACGTTCTTTAAGATAGGACGGGTTTTTTGGATTGAACAATATGTTGTATAATAAAGACAGGATATGAGTATTCCGGCGAAGACGTATAGGAAGCCACTTGAGCTTTGAACGAAACTCAGAAATGTGATCATATTTGCGCAGGCCAAATATGAATCTAATACAGACGTTTTGACGTCGCTCAAGTTTATCAAGTTGTGCCTCAGTGAGATCAAGATAACTGACATCAGCGTAGTCAAGGATGGGAAGCAGGAGGGATTGTACAAGCGCAGTTTTAGTGGCAGTCGGGAGAAAGTTTCGCAATCTCCTTAAGGACCTGACATATGCAAACACCTTCCGGCTGATTTCTTGTAGTTGGGGACTCCACGATAGATTTTTGTCAACTATTACCCCTAGATTTTTGACTTTGTCCCCAATTGGAATGTCAGTGCCACAAAAAGAAATTTGAGGAAGTTGCGGCCAGTTTACTTTTTGGAGCAGCCTAGAGCTACCAACCACCATGGCCTGAGTTTTTCCCGGGTTAACTTTAAGACCATAAGTCTCACTCCATTTGGATATGGTAGCCAAATCGGTATTAATATTAGCGATTGCATCTGCCAGGTTCGGATAAGAAGCTTTGCTATAAATTTGCAAATCATCAGCATAAAGGTGGAAGGAAGAATGAAGGTTTTTGGAAATGGAATTAATAAAAATTGCGAAAAGTAAAGGAGATAAAACGCCACCCTGTGGTACGCCAACAGAAGTATAGCACCATGAAGAGTATGAGTCTTCTATGCATATACGTTGACGGCGGCAAAACAGGTAACTACGAAACCAGTCAATCGCCGTTGGAGATATGTTAAGTGAGCTAAGTATGCCAAGCAAGGCGTCGAAGTCGACAGTATTAAATGCGTTGCTAAAATCTAGCAAGCAAAGAACCGTCAGATCTCCCGTGTCCATACCACGGCGTATATCCTCAGTAATGTTCACCAACGCACTTAATACTGTCGACTTCGACGTTTTGCTTGGCATACGTATAATATAGTACTGATTCTAGAACTAAAAAATGTATTTCTTTCATTTATCGTAGGTACTATATATATTATAGTTTAGTCGGTCACGGTTTAGTAACAATTACAATATACCGAAGTTATAAATGTTGCAGAATTGTTCCATCACACAAAACACTTCCAGTATTTATGTAGCTTCAGTAACAGAAAAGCCTCCTCACCAAAAACCTAAAATTCTTTATTCCTTACCTGATTCAAAGCAGTACCGTCCCTTGGCATTCATCTCAGCAGTGTTGCAGCTGTCGTTAGGGTCGGTGGAAGGCGGCAGCAGCTGCGTGGCGCCGATCTTCAGCATGCGCAGCTGCCCGCCCAGGAACGAGCGCAGGGAAGCGCTGCGAGCTTCCCCAAAACCGTATACTGTGGACGCGTCGATGAATGCTGTGGCTTGGTTTAGCTGTTCACGAGGACCTGGAATGGAGAATGGAGAAATTAATTTCTTTCTAGATTAGTTATCCTGGTGGTCTTCAAACCTTAAAACTGCACTCGAATGATAAAAAAACTTATCCAAAGAGCTCATCAAAATCATTAAAATTGTATTCTGCCACTAAAAATCATCCAAATAAATTGTATCATACGTACCAAAATTACATGTGGGAGCTGGTGCCGACCTGACGAACTCCATGCAAGTGATGTTATAATCTTCATAGAAGGGGTCCTCCACATCAAGTTGTACGGGGAAGCACTCCGGGTGTGGCACCTGAGATGGATCGCAGCAAGAGAGAGCTGTGCCGTTTTGACCTGCAGGTAACGAAACATATAATTTGTATACTGGAAGGTTTCATTTGCTAAGTCGACTCCGTCATCGAAACAGCAGGATAGGTTCGTCATCCACATCATTTCGAATATCTTGAGTAGCTGCAACCTCTTTTAGTCCTCCTAAAAGATTACCTCATAACAGTTATAACCCCTACAGAAATGGGACCAATGGTATCTATTGTACGATGTTGCAATATTAACCTAGCCACAGCTTGTGAACAGTATCTTCTGGCTTTGTATTTTTGTACCCGCTGTACTCATTTTCTTGCCTTTTTATCTCATTATCATCATCAGCCATTTTATCGTTGCACTGTTGGACACATTCCTCATTTCACACAGAGAGGGATTCCACAGGTCAGTTTCAGTTTTAGTTTGGTTTTTATTCCAGTCCATAGCAAATTCCACATGCTCCTTTTAACACTTTATCAGCGTGTTACCTTTGCTTAGCGCAGTGGCGGTGATGTCGTGGTCGACGAACTGTCCCCAGACGGCCAGCATGACGGTGAACACGGAGTCGTGCGCGTAGCTGGGCCGGTGCACCGTCACGCTCACGTCGCGCGCGCTCGGCAGTGCGGCGCCGTCCACCCCGGCGCGCGGGGAACTGATGCCTGGAAGATAAGGACATTTTGGTAAAAAAAACGAAGAAATTTTGTTGTGTTAATTATATGAATGCTGGAATATGAATATGCTGAATTTTCAGTAAAGACAACAAAAGAAAAATCTACCGACATTTAGCACTGACCGGCATATCGACTGGAAAGATGTTCAGATGAGTTCCATTTGAATTACAATGTAAAAAAATCTCAAACACGATTCGTATATGAAATTCGAATACATACTTCGAGTTGAATAATATCGCTGTATTGTTTAAGCATTTTTAACACTTGCCTAGAGGTAACAATCATATATCTAACGTAAAAAACTTTTTAAGAAAAGGCTCTAAAAAGAAGAAAATAAAATTTTGACGATAATAAAAGCTTGTCGCTCGATTTACCACTTATAATGATATAGGTAAAGGAATATTGATAGGTATGTAAACCTCGCGACAAGCTTTTATTATCGTCAAAATTTTATTTTCTACTTTTTAGAGCCTTTAAATAAAAGCTTTTTCTTAAAAAGTTTTTTTTTACTTTTAATTTATTTTTTACTTTTTAGTTATTGCCATTATTTCTAGTTACTATTAACGAGCTCTTTCATTTGATACCCTTATTGTAAAAGTGGACTAAAGGTAACTATTCCGCCATCCTGGATGGTCCGCCATATTGGATTCAGAATGACGCCATATACTTTTTCTAGTTACTGTCAACGAGCCCTTTCATTTGATACTCATATTGTATAAGTGGATCAAATATACCTGTTCTGACATCTTGTATGATCCGCCATATTGAATTTAGAATGACGTCACATACCTTATCATGTATTGTCATCCAAACTAAACGCGTCCACAAAATCTCAGCACAAACGGTTGAATATATCTACTTCAAAATTGAGTTCAAAGATTTCACCCGAACATACAAATATATTTACATACATTGCAAGTTAAATAAAAGCTTTTAAAAGCTTTTAATAATTAATAACTTTTAAAATAAGGTTAGCAAGCCGATCAAATCACTTACCATCACCATAATCAGCCGGCAAAACTCTTCTAAACGGAGTCTTAGAGACTCCCCACCGGAGGGGGTTCTCCAAATTGTTGCACGTACCATCCAGACTTCTGTACTTAGACGGAGGGCAAGGTGGAGGGTTCTCCAGGCAATACTCGGGCTGCGAGAATGATCCGTTCAGCTTGGGACCCTGGCCTGATCCTCCTGGTCTTTGTGATATGTCCGTACTGAAATTGTCACAATTGCTAATGTTATTGAAGTTCTCACTTCCTAGTTTTTGTGTAATAGCAAATTCATCGCGGATGTAGTAGCGTTCTTAAAGTCATTAGGCGTTTCCATACTAGTTTTAATGTTCAAGTTCAGCGTTTCTTTAGTAGATGATTAAAGAAATCACATAAGGGTACAATAAAAAAGTTTTTGTCATGTGACAAAAACTTACCTACCCTTACCCGTTTTTCTACTCATGGGCCCTTACGTTAGAAACCTGTAACCCAACACTTCCATAGGTTCCCGTATAACAAAACAGTTCTTACTATAGTATACTACTATAGTTTATAAACAAATGTCTACCTACCGATTTGAAACTGATATTTTCCTATAATCATTAGCCTTAGATATTAGTTAAATGAAGTATGAATACTACTACATTCTATTTGCGTTACAAATCCATAGTTTTTGTTCAAGTTAGGTGTACCTAAACAGCCACGAAGCAGTAAGGATTTATATTCATCCTGCCTACTTTCCATTCCATTTACCATCTTATCTTCATTGATTTCTTGATGTATAACTGTGTGTTTTATGAATGTAGTACATGCTATAAGAGAAGTTTTGTTTTATTCGTATCACACTAATACAGTTCAATCAATATATTTGGCCGAGTTCGGTAACCCGCGGCCAGTCAGGCGTCATGAAGCCAAACCAACGTTCGGCTAAAGTTACGCGGTTTTATAACACAGATCATATATCATATGCCAAGACCGGTATTCGCTTGTCCTAATTCCGGCTGTCACACGGTATTATTTATTTATTAGTCTATTTATAAAATGTTAAGAAATTTTGGTTCCTGATTCCTGACCTGCAACAAATGCCGCGTTGAGGTCGGATGCAAACGCGTCATAGAAATATTATTCAAATTGTGTTTACAGGTTTTATCCTTCCGGATATGAAGACCTTCTAGGCACTTACGTAAATACATTTGATTAAGAATCATAAATAAACAAATTGATAATAATAAATGAGATTAATGCATAGTTGTGTTACGAAATACATTAGGACAAATAATTAATTTTATGTGCAACCTTTGTGCATGAAGTTTTCGTTTTTGATCTCACAACATGCGTACTAAAGGCCTAAAGGCAAAATAATAGATAAGTAATTGAAAATCCTAAGCCAAGTTCAATGTCCTGGGATTAGTTATTTTTCAAGTAATCGGAGTGCGGAAGCCAATTAAACAGAGTAAATAAGTACTTAGAACACTTAATTTGGTGTTAGATTACTTTCTTACAGCTGATACTCGTTACAAATAGGTTTTTATACACACGGATGTAGAATTATCAATTGCTGACATTCACATCAGGTCACACTTAATGTAGCTATTAATTTTAGGTGATCTAGATAATTTCGATTAATCCTAGGAACTACATAATTCAATTAAACGAATTAAGTATTAATAATGTGGACCAGTTGCACAGGTTTCAGATAAGGATCTCGATAAAGATCTGACAGACGGTGCAATAGCAATGTTTTCAATTTTGTCAACTTTTCTATGATATTACCTATCAGATAGCGATCTAGAACCTAATAGCTTTTACTGGAACTTCTGAAACTAGCCATTATAAAAGGTGAAGAGTTTGTTTGTTTGCGCCTTTATCTTAAGAAGTACAAGCTCGTTTTGTATTTTAGAATTCAGGGTGGTAGCCCACTTTTCGAGGAAGGCTATCCAGGTACGACAAGAAGGTACTTAGTTTCGGCGTTAGCTAGAATAGCTACTAGTACTTTATAACCATTTAAGGTGAATGCGACGCCTGGAAGCGGGAAATTCTAATATAAAATGTTTTTTTCATGTTTTACCTAAGTTAACATTCAATATGAGCCGTGATATTATCTTTTGCGGTTATAATCTATCACAAAGTAATTTCTGATGTCCTTGTTTAGCTCCGAAACTTCTTACCATTCAAATGTTCCTCGATATACTATGATCACTATGATATTTCGCAATAAAAAGGTTATATCAACTCTATCTATATATCGCACCTACGGTACAATAACGTCACTTATGCATCTTACCTAATTTTTCAGGAGAAGCATTTGAAAATTCAACACCCGATTACATTGTACAGTTGTTGTTGAATAAAAAAATTAATTGATAATAATTAAAACACAACTACATAAGTGACAATAACACACTAGGTAAAGCGGTGGATTAGAAGTATCTTCTCATACTCAGTTCAGTTTTGACAAAAATTGCATAAGTGACGTTATTGTACCGTAGGTGCGATATATAAAAGAAAGTCGGGTTTGTTCAAACACTTATAACTCGAGATCTGCTGGACCGATTTTCATGGTTTTTGGTTCGTTGGATTCGTCTCCGCCCCGAATAACAGAATACATCTTAAAATCAATAAAAAAATACGAATACATAAAAAAAGAAAGATATTACTGAAAACGTTCATTTTTTCGTACCTGTCAAATACTGGGTTATTCTCAAACTGCCCCATTCTTTTGTTTAGCAAACGCGAACATCGTTTCTCAAATGCATCCACGGCATTTTTATTTAGAAAAAAATATTACAGTAAAAAGGTACTTTAAGTTTCATTTTGACCCACGAATACTTCAAATAGTAAATTATTTTAAATATTGTTATATCCTCACGTAAAAAACAACGAAATATTAAAATATTAAAGTTTCATTTTCTTCCATAACATCTTGCTGAGGAACAGTCGGTATAAAAATATTATGGGTCGTGACAACTGAATAAGATAGGTGGTTTATTCTTTTAAACGCATATACGATGAAACATTTAGAACATCATAAAGGTTTCGTATTAAATATCGATGGACATTCAGCTAAGTACTAGGGAATCAGAACTGAATTGGAAGAAGATGCATAAGCGACTTACCTTAGCGAAATAATGGCCAAAAATAAAAATAAAGGGTTAAAAATTTAATCGTTATTAGTGACGACAAGTACTAGGATAGCAGAAGTCCTACGGAGATGATTGCTTAAATGTTTTTTAAATATAATATTTGTTTTTATAAATCTTTGAAGAAAACGTGTGGGAGCAATTTGAGAACTAACCATTGTATATTTGTTTTTCGGAAATACAAAATTCTTTTTCAATTTTAAGGTCGTGGGGCAAATTGGGAAACGCTTTAATTCTAATTTTAATTTAATATTTTTGTCGTGGGTGACTTTGGGAATATTTCATGGATGAAAATGAGAATAAGCCAAATACTTACTGTCAGTAATGATTGACATTTGTACATGCGTTCAGAAATTAAAAAGGGTGAATTAACTATTTGTCTGTTTGTTTATTTTTAAATCAATGAGGGTTTTCTAAATNTTAGGAAGCTAGACTATCTCCGAGTAACATATAAATGATAGATATACTTTATCAGGTACAGACAAGACCACATCGAGTTACCACAATCTGTCAAATTTCTGCAATCGATTTTCAACCTTATCACAATGGAGGTAGGTTAATGTTAGATTGGTAAAATTTGACAGATTCGTACGTTGACCTGCTGTTGTTTGTACATAAAATTCGAACTTTTTCATACTGACCATCATACTAGCGTCGCTAACAGTAGAAATAATGAGGGTTTTCTAAAATGGTCTTCACCAGATGGCAGCACTGTAGCGTCAGGTCCAAACACAAATCAAAACTTGTATTTTTCGATCGTTTTTTGATGTAAATACATTCTTAGAATGTTTGAAAAATAATATATTTTCCTTTACTTTAATTTTATAGTAGTTAGACTAATCAAATTGCGGTAATAACCTTTCAAAAAACTTTTCCTTGTAGCAATGACTATTGTACCTCTTTTTTTAGCTGAATCTTCAGTTTGGCCTTAATTAACCTTAATAAATCAATAACACTACTAAATGCGTAAAATTTCACGAAAAAATCATTCGATCAGTTGGAATCTGTACTATCTGATAGCTATTTGGACCTGACGCACATGAAGCGCTCTCTGGTGGCAAAAAAAGTTTTGAAAACCCTCATTAGAAGTTCCTCAAATATCTGTAAAAATAATTTACAAAATGTGGTCGCACCAATAATTAAAGTACCAGGACTGCATAAATTTCCTGAGTACAAACCAATCACGGGATCTCGATGCAAGGACCGCATAATCACGGGATCCCAATGCAACTGCTCGCCATGTACAAAGACCGCACAATCACGGGATCTCGATGCAACTGCTCACCATGTACCAGAATCGCATAACTTATATAAGTATTCCAATCTCCCGACGCAACTGCTAACCAAGTACCAGGACATCATAATTTATAACTCAAGAACGGCCGAACAGATTCGGCTAAAAATTGGTAGAGAGGTAGATAAGAACTGGGAGAAGGACATAGGACATGTCGATGTAACTGCTCACCATGCTTCGTAACTTAAACCAACCAGAACTGTGCAATGTGCACGTTTGGTGGCAAGTAAACTGATGAACAATTTGATTTACGCCACAATACTCAAAGGAAAATTCAAAGGGGGGAAAGTTCTCATTCCGATGATTCCGATGGTCTAAACCGACATGCCATTTGAGTTAAATAAGCTTGAATTTCCAATCCGTCTTGCATTCGCCATCACTGTAAATAAGTCACAGGACCAATCGTTGAAAGTTTGTAGTCTTAATCTCGAACATCCATGTTTTTCACATAGCCTATAATTTGAAGTGGTATGTTCACGGGTCG
Organism: Heliothis virescens; assembly: GCA_002382865.2. Taxonomy (NCBI): domain Eukaryota; kingdom Metazoa; phylum Arthropoda; class Insecta; order Lepidoptera; family Noctuidae; genus Heliothis; species Heliothis virescens. The sequence goes on from NWSH02000517.1 coordinate 16,008,830, forward strand.
GAAGACCTTCCGTGTTATTTGTTTTCGCATCTAAAAAACAAAAATGTAGTCTATCACAAGGTGCTACAATAAATGGCAAATAAAGAATTATTGAATAATTATAATATTTTTTTAAATGTGATCATGTGATATTGCCATATTGCCTTTAAGGCGGTACAAAGTTCGCCGGGTCAGCTAGTATCAAAATAAAACAGTTAATACATAATCTCTAATGCACTTTTACATGAGAATTAGATCAGAGTAGATGCATCTATGCAACGACGGTTTATCAATTGAACGTATTGAGGTGGCCGGAAGACGTCATACAATTGAGGGCTGACCGTATTGGTCGGATGATGGCTTTATAGTAACGTGTGTATCGTAAACATGGGGCGTTAAGTGGATGAGTGGAATCTTTTCTGACGAGGCCGAATAAATTGTATCTACTGATGAGGAGATATAAATTCGATTACAGTGGATTGTGGCTCGATAAAGATTATAGGAATAAGATCCTCTGGCACCAATCTGTTGTAGGTACACAACTGAAAACGAGAATTTCATAGAAAAATGAAGTTTAAGTAGGTATTTCACTATGGAAAAAGTATGTTTTTAAACTACGTATGAATTTGGAAAGTCATCAAAGTCAAAGTCAAAATCATTTATTGAAAGTAGGCTAATTAGATTAGCACTTTTTCACGTCAAATTTTACTAAGGACAGCACCCCCAAAAGCCTTTCACTACTTCCTAGTGTTATGGTTGGAAAGAAGAAGTGATGAACAAACTTCCCAACAACACAGCTGTCAATTACAGTTAAAGTAGGTATTGCAATATAATTTGTTATTATTTAACAATTCATGAAGAACTAATACTAAATTTCTTTAGTCTTCATGTAGGACACTTAAAATTGATTTTTTTTTTATTCTTACTGAAAATCGTGCTCCAATTCAGTCAAACTATGCGTAAAATAGGTTACTTTTTCTGAACCAGTAAGTACAGACCACAGCACATCAAGTTACCACAATCTGTCAAATTTCTTCAATAGATTTTCAACCTTATTGCAATGGGGGTAGGTTAATATTTGATTGGTAAAATTTAACAGATTCGTATACGTTGACCTGCTGTCGTCTGCACAAAAGGAAACTATGAGAATACAGTAGCCTTTCAATAATATATATTAATCGCCTTCATATGATATGCCGTGTTATTAATCATACTATTTGTCTAGAATATTAAGTTCGCATTATAAATTCACAGAGTATCAAGTGGTGAAATTTGATCCAAATCAGCTAACAATATCACAATACTGTATCTAACGAAAATAGTCTTATAAATAAAATATGAATATTCACGATTATTCGATGCTTTTTCTTAAAATGCCTTGATTTTGGATGCACTTCCTATCTTACTTTGAGAAAAAATCTTTCTTTTAATTAAAGAACTTATAAGAAAGTACTCTTTAACTGTTTTTTATGAGAAAAATAAATATTGAATTAAATATTTTTAAATATAATATGTAATTAAATACAAAATTAAATATTTCATTCATTAATGTATGTGCCTATATAAAATAGGGTCCATAGAAAACACAATGCCTAACAATAAAATACCAATGGAAAGTCCTAAGAATAGACGGTATTATTATCAGGCCTATAAATATTAGAATTGTAGAATCTAGAAAAAACGCGTTGCATCCATCGAACTTGACATTTGACATTATTCTTTTGTTTTTATGATAGTTTGATCATCTTTTTGTATTTTTCCACTAAAGAAAAGACGTTACAGAATTGAAGAGTCAGAAATCAGGATTTGGAACCTATATAAATAATACAGACAGCTGATTTTAAATGTAATAAATTGTCAGGTTGGCTAGACAGATCTTGAAGGTGGCGCCAAAGAATACAGCATACTCATATATACTTAATATCGATTAAGATTAAATTACTTGTAACCCGAACTAATTCAAAGGCAATGCCAAAAAATAAATTTCTTACACCCTCATTTTATTTCCAAACCTGGACGCCTTTTTAATTGCTACCCAGTCGTCAAAGCGGCGATTCGATGAGTGGTTATGGAACCCATCCTAAGTGATCAATGGCAGACAAATAAAAAGCTAGAAAATCTACACCATACATATTAAGGCTAAAATTCCACCAAAAGAGACATTAGCTAACATCGTTTCTGTCGAAAGTCGTCTACTGCTGGACAAAGGCCTCCCCCAAAGTTCGCGACTTTGCTCGGTCGTCGATCGTCCGTCCATCTAGCTAACATACAACATACAAATGAAGGACTTACCCGTTCATAAGCGCTTTGGTGGCCATCTCAGCAGCATACCCAGCATCGGCTAGAGGTTTGACATCAGCAGAAGTAGCGGCAGCTCTCTGTGCCCTGTTCGCTGGAGTGTCCATGTCTAAGGGCCTGCGAAGCCATTCAACCTTCGTCAGCTCCTTTAGAGCAGCTTTGCCCTTCAGCAGCGCTGAGTCTATGTCGGCTTGGCTGGAGTGCGCGATCGCCCAGGCGGCCGCTGGCTTTTCTAGAAAGATCGATCATTATTAGAGATCGGATTGGTTGAAGGTTAAGGAGATGGTCGATCACCACCACGCATACCCAGCACAGTTAGTATGAACAAATCCCTCCAGCTTGAGGGTGGCCTCTGTCTAGCTATGGACATTTTTTCAAATTGTGACAAGGTCAAAACCTTCTCTTGATTTTTCTATTTGAACAAAATCAATTTTATTACCTGCAAAAGCTTAAAGAGAATGTAACTTCGTCTTGTAATTCCGTTTCCAAATCATCCTTATTTACCTATAATGAACACCAAAACCACTTATCTATGCAGATTTCAATTATCTTCATTGTTAATCTATATTATTAAAATACATAACCTATTATATTATTCTACTTAAGTAAAAAAATATGTTTTTCTTAAAATATGTAGATAAATTCAGTACTTAATTCAGTTAGTTTAATGAGGAATCGATTAAGATCAACGCATCATTCGACCATGATCTTGGAGTAGTATGTTACGTCATTTTCTGTATCGTGGTTACGTCAATAGTTCACCACAACTTGATACTTGTTGACTAAACTTTGCAATTTTGTCAATGAGAAATCAGAGAACTCTGATGAATATTTATTATTGTTGAACAAACAAAGCTGTGCAAATGGATACAAGATTATTTAAATGTAACTTATCACGTAACTTTTGGTTGGCACCTTATAAATTTATGGTAAAAGGTTCGTTAATGTTTTATTTGTTAAATGATAATAAGGCTATTTATTAACACGTTTTTATAAGACATAATTTATAACGAATTCCGTTTTGAATACGTACGTCAATCGTACGGGGAAGGAAACGTAACAGATAAGAGGATGATGGAAAAAAACTTTTTACAGACGTCAATAGATTTCCGTAGGCAAGCTTCCGGGTGATCGATTGCGATATTGTTGTGAATATTTTAGGGATGAGATTTTGTTTTAGTTCCGCAAGCAAGGATATTTCCTTAATTTTGATGCTTATTTTGTATATGGAAAGAAATGGTATAAGTATATGGTTCCATACTCAATGGGAAATATGGGACCCTATTGCTGAGATGGACAGACTGACCCATCTGTCTATCTATTAAGTATCTATAAAGTAAAATAAATAATATCTGGACTAAAATAAATAAATCTGTAAATTAAAATAAAATGAGCCTTTTAGCGGGCTTCTGCACATCAAAGGTGACTTTTTGGCTGATTTATAGATAAGGGTAATGAAACCCTTCGTGAGCGATTCAGAATCATGAAGGGTTACTTATTTTATAACATTTCTTATTTAAACTAGATAATTCATTGATTTTAAAATTTGACATATAAGCCCAAATAAGCATAATATAGAACCAAGAGCGCCTGGGATATTTTTATACTTTTCATTGATATTCTCCTTGAATCTTGTGATCACGTCAAATTATTGAATTGACGTCAGTCTAATCATTAGAGCTGAAATCTATTCGTATGTTTTAGCAATGACCTGTAATATAATCTAGGTGTTTTGCCAAAAATAAATTTGCTAATCAGAGCGTTGACCTTCCTTATGTTAGAATATAAAATCTAGCATGTCCACATATTAACAAAAATATGTTTTAATCAATAAATCATAATTATATAACTACGGTTATTATTACGGGCGCCATTATGATTAGCGAAGAGTCTACATCTGAATGCAAATGGCATATTGATTGACCCAAAATCTAGATTGTTCATCAAATAATTGCTGTAGAATCAATCGTCTCAAATATCGACGCAAACGTGGGACGCAGCTAGTTTTAGTGTAATTCGTATGTTATTCTCTTTTTATAGATATAATAAGTAAGACATAATAATAAGTTTTTGCTGTAGGTTGTCGGTACAAGACAACAAAGTTTATTCAACCTGCAGAAATAAACAAAACAACACCGTATCTAAGTACGCGTGGACTCGACGGAACTCGTTTTGATTAGGTATAAGATATCATGCTTTAACTAGCAGCTGATATGATAATTTGGTTTACTAGAATATCTATAAATAGTAACAAGGAATTGATTTTAACATAAACGTTAGATAACGTTGAAATGGCGTTGATATACATTTGTATTCAGAATTTTATTACCGAGCGGAAGAGAAGAATAAGAACAATGATAAAAGAAAGAAAACTGAACTTTTTGATTTTGAGAAATATTTTGGGTAACTATGTATACCTATAATGGTTGTTATTATAAGATAAGAGTAGAATATATCATTCTAATTATAAGAAAATAAACCAACCTTTCAAAGGCCACTTCTTGCCCAGTAGCGGCTGCAAATCCGAGGGCATTTCCAACGGAGTTCCATTAGCGAAGTGTCCAGGTGGTATCATGCCTGGGAACATCCCCAGCAGTGTCAGGTTATTCGCAGGCGGTACCTCCGGTGCACTGGGTACTGTGGTGCTGTCATCGTCTAAGTCGTTGCTCAGGTTGTAGGAGATTGTTACTAGTAGGGCTACCAACAGGATCGCTCTATAGGAAGAAATTGTTACAGATTAATTGCGTGGTATGCAAATGTCTTAAAAAATATTACATACACGTGGTAATCGCGTGTAATATATTCTATACCTTTTGACTTATGAATATGCAAACTCCGATAGTGGTCCAGGTTAATAATAATAACCAAAGAAACACGTGGAGAGTAGTTTAACCTGCGCGTACCACGTGCTTTCTTGATCTACGATTTGGACAACGTAAGATCCATTCATATTTGTTCAGTTTTAGTATTTGAAAACAGATTTTACATGAGGTCTATGCATGTCGAGGTAACAACCAAAATGCAGCTTATTTCAACGAACGACTCTCTCGGGCAGCCACTTATTGTTGTTTTCTTATTCTAACAAGCCCTTAATATATCTCAAGTTGACTTCCTGACAGCCTCTGACATTGAATAGTAATAACGACTGCTATGAGAATAACAGCCGGGACCACGTACCCGCCCTGTGCAGATCAAAGGACAACCTCCTTTTTGGAAACTAGATTGAAAAAAGCTGTCTCCAGAACGCAACCAAAAACACAAAAGGAACTTAATTTTTACAGATGAAGTAGATAAGTGACGTAAAGCAAGTAGTGACTTACATTATGAACACGCAGATAGCGCATTGTGTGTGGTGCAGTCTCTTCTGGTAGCGTCGCGCCAAGCTGGACTCGAACACGTATGTGGGCTGCACCAGCGGGGTGCGTTCGCTGCTAGATGAAGCCTGCATCATTACCTAGGTGCAAGAAATAACAATTAACCTATTTATTGAAACATGTGTTACGAAGTTGTATTAAAGAGTTAAGGCCCATGCTTTAAGAGTTTGGGTATTCCTGCGTTGGTAGATATAGATATGACGCGTATCATCCAATTCGGTCCTAATAGGAGATTGCATACCCGCTTTAGCTACTCTTGGTACTGGCTACGCACTCAGGGGCCCCATCGTTACTGCCAAATAACGGTAAAAGAAATGAATTACTGGAAGCCAGGGTGACTGGACACCAAACGTTGGCTTTTTTGAAGGACCTAGGTGCTGTAGTGTCAAATATCTGGTCATGTTAGATCTATTTTGCTAGGCAGTCTTAGTTTATGATGTATCTAAGTAATGAGACAAAAGTTTTTTTTTAATGTGGGCTTCACTAATTGCTACAAAAGAATTCTGTACCAAATTACTTCATAATTAAAACATCATTCGTTTTTTTTATTATCAGCAGGTTTAACCGGTATTTTTCCGGTAAAAAATTACTTGTGATATTTTTTATCGTCTTCAAAACCATGGTGAGAACACATGGATTGCACATAGCGTAGGTACACCATGTTGACATAGTTAACTGTTTTAATGTTTATCTGGTTATAAACAGTTGTTATCTTGTGGCATGCTTATTTGTTTATGAGTTCTATGTAAATAAGGTACTAGACAGCGTAGTAAAAGTTGATGTATGTACCACGGACGTGTGCATGTTCCTAGGTTAGCTTGGGTCCAATCTCTTTGAGAAGGGCAGTCGTATGAGACAGAACGATAACATCAACGATATAATTTAAAATATAAGAATTATATAATAAGGAGGAGGAGGAGAATTGGTTTAAAACCTACCCGAAAACCCAGCTAAGAAAGTAAGATGATGAATGAAAGAAAGATACAGTATGAGGCACGAAAGCGAGAGCTGGAATGGATGAGTAACTTAAATACAAAAGGTCCCGTTGTACCCATGAACGGGGAAAAGCAGAGAAAACCCGAAAGTGAAAGCGGCAGTGCACAAAAATTTATGCTACGTTTTTGTGATAAGTATATGATAAAAATCCATAAATGATAAACCAGTAGTCGATATGAGTGATCTCGCGATTGATTTATTTTTGGTCTATTAACGACTTACCTATAAGAAAATTTATTGCTACAGTTAACTATTAAAACTGGTTGTTACACAACATTTCTCAATGGTATTATTTAGTCGCTAATGAGTCACTGTATAGTTATTTTTATACATAGGGCTTAAAACCTCATCTAGGTTATGTTATACCTTATTTTTCTTAATTTTTGTCTCGTCTTTTCTTACACCTAAATTAAATCTTGAGAATTACTTAATAACATAACATTCGTAAATAAGTGCTTAGATGATGATGAAGGTATGGGTATTAATATATTCAAATGATGTCACTTTAAATTATTAAATTCTTTTATTTTATGACTTAATGGGCTCTACGGTGTCCAATTGAATAAAGTTACTATTATTATGTTTTCTTATTTATTACACACTAAAGAGTAGCTACATGTTATTTCTTCTATGAAATATGTGTTTTACAGGCTCCTTGATATAGTAGGCTTTTCATGCTGTTTGTGTTAAAATATGAGCTCCTAAATTGACTGACGAGAACACTTATGCATATAACGTGCTCTAAAAATATCTGCCATGACTTCAATGGAAGATAGTATTGTGTATACAGATCACATTAACTTTATAAGTATCAAATAATTGATTTGATCATTCTGGTGTTCAAAATTTCTTCACTATTGTAACCAATGATAATATCTCCCATTGAAGTCGTGGTAGATATTTTTAGAGAACCTTAATACTACTTAAAGAAAGCCTTTGATTTATCGAAATCAATTGATTCTTAAAGAAATAAAATAAAGTCCACCAATTTCAATGACCAAAAGGGATAAACAAGCAACAGGAAACTGAATTAATGTGACATTATGAGTTACTAAGTTATGCAGAGTGGCGGTGTAACCAATTTAAATTTAACTATTCCTTGTAAAAATTGTCATAAAATAAATTTAAATACATAACTAACTATGTGGAGTACGTAGGCACAAAAGGATCAAAGGTAAACAGATTCTTCACGAGGTCGCTACGTATGACGTAAATTAGCCAATTTGCCATGAATTTATCCATAAATTTTCATTTTATAAGGAAAATACCATTAGCAAGGAATTCGCAGTTGTTTTTTTAAAAAATAGTATAAAATTACTAGGCAGTACGAATTTTCCAAGGTGNAGTTGCCACACTTACTGGCTTCTACCCGTAACGACTGCTAAATGACAAATGACAGCCGGGACCCACCAATTTATCGTGCCTTCCGAAATACGGAGGAACTCGTCATCACAAGATGGTCAGATAGGTATCCACAGACAGGCCGCGTTGCGTTGCTTAACCTTATGATCGATCCGTACGGCTGTTACTAGGGCTTTCAATACCGGTATTCCGGGATCCCGTAATACCGTGATCACGGATATAATATGGTCCTTCTTCAGTACCGGTATTGACGGCCCAATACCGTGATATACCGGTATTTGGCCGTAAATATTAGACGCCAAATATTAGATGTGAATTTATTTCTTTAAAATAATGTAGTAATGTAATGTAGACCCTCGCGTTCGTTACATTCATTTAATCGAACAGTAAAATTACTCATGACGGCTCTGCAGGTGAATTCAGTGATGACCACCACTTCGTGATGGATATTTATTTACGTGACTTCTGAGGTAAATAATAAGCATAATCCGAAAACAAGATGTTAGTAAACGTTGAAAACGCTCAAATGCCTGATTTACAAAGTCAAACTTCTTGAGTCGGGACGGGCATCTTGAGTCTTTAATTCTTGCACCAATAAAATGTTGTAGGGCTGCAGCTTTAGGTCTTTAAGCAAAATGCGGTGTAATGACAACTATGCACATTTAAAGCACTTGCGCTCTTCCAAATTCAAAGGTTTTGGGTCATGATCAATAGACTGGTTAACATTCTCCACGTTTTCTACCATTGTCGATGCCCTTAATCGAATTTTGGTTTTTCCACCGTTGTGCCGTTCTTTTCAAACTTTTATTTTCTAATAAGAGGAATGCTTGGCAGCTTGGCAAATCATTTAAGTGGCTAAAATCGCGAATGCTTCACAAGCTTCCTCGCGCTACAGTCACTGAATTACCGGTTTTGTAAAACTCTCGTACGGATATCGTGCGGTNGCTTAATCCGAAAACAAGATGTTAGTAAACGTTGAAAACGCTCAAATGCCTGATTTACAAAGTCAAACTTCTTGAGTCGGGACGGGCCTCTTGGGTCTTTAATTCTTGCACCAATAAAATGTTGTAGGGCTGCAGCTTTAGGTCTTTAAGCAAAATGCGGTGTAATGACAACTATGAACATTTAAAGCACTTGCGCTCTTCCAAATTCAAAGGTTTTGGGTCATGATCAATAGACTGGTTAACATTCTCCACGTTTTCTACCATTGTCGATGCCCTTAATCGAATTTTGGTTTTTCCACCGTTGTGCCGTTCTTTTCAAACTTTTATTTTCTAATAAGAGGAATGCTTGGCAGCTTGGCAAATCATTTAAGTGGCTAAAATCTCGAATGCTTCACAAGCTTCCTCGCGCTACAGTCACTGAATTACCGGTTTTGTAAAACTCTCGTACGGATATCGTGCGGTCTGCTCCTGAAAACGTTCCATAACAACTAAATTCCCAAGAGCCAGGCTACCAATTGGCATAACCCCTGCGACCCCCGGATACGCTACGTTAACGCAGTAAGCTTAATAAATATAAACTTTCTTTTGAGACATCCTGTATATATACTTCAGGTATTTATAAGATCATGCGGTCCATGGCCCTTTACGGGGCCCCGGTGTGGGCACGTTCACTGCACTACCTGAACGAGCCCCAAAGGGTGATAGCCATCCGGCTAGCCGGGGGGTACCGCACAATCTCCCGCAAAGCGGCTGGTCTTCTTGCCGGGCTGCCACCGTGGGATCTGCCTGGGAAGGCCATCGCTGTGTCCTCGTAGCGGCAATTGGCGGGGGCGACCTCTCGCGCCCAGCTCTGGTTCAAGCCATGGTGCGGGGTGAGAGGGAATGGGATGCCGTCTCCTCCTTCTGCGAAGCAGTTATGCTAGAGAAGGAGGTGGCGGAGCAGCTGCGAGTTCGCACCGGCCATCCCAGCCGTCGCGGTGGACCTGGTAGACACTACAGGCGCCGTGTGTCGAGAGACGACTCCCGGCCACCGTAGGCGTGGGTCTGTGGGCGGTGAGTTTCGGGTGGCTCATCGTACTTCCGTCTCCTAGGAGATGACAGGCCCGTGTCGGTGGCGTGCGTTGTTCCACGCGCTCCTCAGAGAGTGTCAGCAATGGTTTTATTAATGTCCTAATTGAACTTGCACTCAATACCGGTATTAATACCGTGATCACGGTATTGACGTCCAATACCGGTATTAGTACCGGTATTGAAAATATCCGGTATTTGAAAGCCCTAGTTATGAGCACGTCTTTGTGTTCCAAATGGAAAAAAAGTAATTAGGTCATAGAGGGAATCTATTAGAGACAATGACCGCAAAATGGATAAACATGCAATGATGTGCTTAAAAGCATTCGCATATAATAAATATTCCGATTAACAAGGTGCGAAATAGGTAGGTACTTAAGTATTATTTATTTTTTAAGGTCTTGATTCCAATACTAGTTGAATCTAATCCAGTCATTGGAAATCGAATGATAAAATCTAAGGCGCCATCAACAAAATATCTTCATTCAACTAACCACCAAATGTGCGTATGAGCGTATAGAGAACATTGCCATGCCTAGTTGTTACCGATGTATTAACTCTAGTGCTTTTACCAGCTGTGAGTAATGCGCTAATAATTAAGAAATAATATAGCTTAACATAAACACTAGTCAGTGCAGATTATTTTATTTATAAATTTATGGCAATACCCAATATTCTACATCTACTTTCTGTTGATTGCTTATTATTAGAGACAGAATTTAATTGACATTAGGTGTAGGTATGGGACGAATGTCAAATAGGCTAAACTAGAGGTCGGATATTGAATTCAACAAGGAATGAAACAGACCATACGGAGTGGTAGATGTTTTTTTTAATGTTTTTGCTCTATTTTGGCGGAGAGTCGGCGATAGAACTATTTCCTCAAACATTCAGTTTATAATACTTAGATACAAAACGTGGTGTAAATTAGTTAAGGGTCCCTGATCTTTATAACTGCACTTGAATGGCATCAATGTTCGGTAATAGCTTTGGAACGTTGGAGACTCATCATTTCCGTTAACAGTGTTCTATGTCATCATTGAGTTTTAATTATTTGATACATCATTGAGTTATGTGAAGAAGAAAAATCTTTAATTAAACATAAGTTAATAACCTTATGTAATTGACACAAATGATCTTAATAAGATACCAGAAAATTGTTAGTACACCCAGCTCCGCCAGCAACATTTGATGCGCAAATAATTATGGCTATGATACCTTCCAATGAAAGTAGTTTAAACTACGGCGTAGTCAGGTATATCATAGAAATATGTTCAACTAGCTTCTGCCAGCGACTTTTCGGATCATGTCGCTAATCAAAGATCTTTCCACCACCATGTACCAAGTTTCGTTAAAATCCGTCTAGTAGTTTTTGTTTCTATAACGGTTATAGGTACAGACAGACAGACATACAAAAATTCTACTGATTGCATTTTTGGCATCAGTATCGACCCCTAATCACCCCCTGATAGTTATTTAACTGAAATATATTTCACGTATAGAATTGACCTCCCTACAGATTTGTTATTAAAGTATAATACATTTTTAGACACCATCCTTAGGAAAATCGATGCATTTTTTTTCTATCAGTTCGAGGCTAATAATAAATTAGGTATACTAAGGTATTATTAAATGCTTTAAAACTCATAAAACACCAGCAGACAATGAATGAAATACCACTCTATTCTTTTTTTTTACTAATAAATTGGATAATAATGGATTTTATTCGACATTTGTGTCTGTTACTATACATTTCCATTATTAATCATTCATAGTATTATTAAAATGCATGATAAATAGCAATACGGTTTTTAATGTAAAAGTTGCAATCTTTCGCTTTTTCTTAGGTAACATACCTTGCCTAACTTAAAAAAGTTTATTTAATCGCTAGGTCTTATTTTCGACCACTGCTCTGAAGGAATAATTATTAGACATGCATAATTTTTATAACAATCTTATTAATAGCAACAAAATATTTTTTCTAGGCTTGCTAAAAAAAATAACTAAGTAACTAGCTGAAGTCTCTATTCGATTAAAATAATAAAAGTAAAAATTATTTAAAGGGAAAAGGGTTTGTCTATACACTTACTTGAATTTCTGTTTTCTATTTAATAACCAAAATTACACACTAATTCACTGCATTATTAATTTTTAAACTGTTTTACGATATAATAACTTTTATTAGAAGAAAGAATTGAAGAAATAGTAAACTTAAAAAAAAAACAAAAGAATAAGCACGATTGTTCTATTTTCAAATAAGTGCGCGCACCGGCCAGCCACCGCACAGCCGTATTGCCTATGACTAAGTAATGAAGAGCCTTACAAAACCCAACTGATGTTAATTAATGCTATTAATTTGATCTACGGTATTGTACTACGGCTTTGTAATTCTGTCGTGTAATAGGGCCCTAAAACTTGTAGGTATGTAAAATAATATATTTTTAATTGGCATAATAATTATGCAATACTTATGCAGTAGATACCTCGGCCTGTATCAACACTTTTTTGGGTAAAAAGCATTTGCCTTACGCAAATGTTTAATTGATTTTATTTTTAAATATTTTCGTGTTTTATAAGTTTACCTTAGTTAATTTAGGTAGATTACTGGTTAAAGGTACTGGTAGACGGTATACAAACGGTTATAAAATTATTACGGACCATGAAAGATTTTTTTTGTGAAATGACTGGGTGCCTTGTGCATACTTAGTTAGTTTTGAATGGATGTAGGTATAGGTAGGTACATATCACAACTTTAATTCATCGATACTGTTAATAAAGAGGATAGGTACATACCTAAATGTTTATGTTTGTAATTTAAAGCTCCGAAACTACTGAACCGATTTGAAAACTTCTGGAACTGAAGATTTTCCTCAGTGTGTTTTACCGTTGCAGAATGAATTGGCTTTTTATTCTTAAAGGTGCCTACTATTTATTTTCGTCCTCGTTTCCTGTGTTTGATTAGGACAGGAGAAGGTGTTAATGTTATTCTTTGTTATGACATCGGTGTGTAATGATGACACATAGCAGTAGGTAAGTCAAACGTATACCATATGTTCTTAATAGTCTACCGGCAGACATTAGACAGGAAAGGGATAAAAGAATTTTTAAAATTAGGCTAAAAAAATACTTATATAAAATACTTATATAGAATAAATAACTAAGTATTTGTGCAGACGACAGTAGGTCGACTTGCCCCAATCTGTCAAATATTATCAATCGAACATGAGCCTTCTGCTATTGTGATAAGGTTGAAAATCTATTGCAGAAATTTGACGGTTTGTGGTAACTTGATGTGCTGTTGTCTGTACTGGTACATAATAGAAACCTAATTTTTGTATAACAATGCGGCACCATACCCACAGTCAAACCGCTAAACCGGTTTTGTGGGAGATTGTCTAAAATTATATTGTATCTTTTTATAATCCTTATCCTTACTAATATTATAAATCGGAAAGTGAGTTTGTTTGTTTGTTTGTTCCGCTTTCACGCCGTAACTACTGAACCGATTGCTTTGAAATTTTGCAGACGTAAAGTTAGAAGTCCGGATTAAATAATAGGGTACTTTTTATCCCGAAAAAAATAGATATTCCCGAGGGAAAACAAAAATATTGTTTGCTTGATGGATGGATTGTAGATGGCGCTGTGTTCGCTAAAAAACGAATAGATGAATTACTTTCCCCCTAAAATCATTTGTGTCGTATTTGCAAATATTTCTGTCCACCCTGTCAAATACTATTAATACAATAAGTTGTCAATAAGGTATTTGATTGACATTTGTGCATGCGTTCAGAATACTATCCTTAAAGGTGATTTAGAAAAACTATTAAAAGGGTGAATAAACATTGCGTCTCTGTTTAAAAATAAAAAACAATTAGAATTTTACAAAATCGGGCCGCACCGAAAAGTCAAGTACCAGGACTGCATAAATATCCTGAGCTACAAACCAACAACGGGATTCCGATGAAACTACTCACCATTATCAGGACCGCATAATCACGGGATCTCGAGAAACTGCTCACCAATGTACCAGGATCATATAATCACGGGATCTCGATGAAAACTGCTCACCATGCTACCTGAAACCTAATCACGGATTCGAGAAACTGCTCACCATGTACCAGACCACATAAATCACAGATCTCGAGAAACTGCCTCACCATGTACCGAACCGGCAAAATCACGGATCTCGATGCAAACTTGCCTCACCATGTACCAGCGCCACATAATCACGGATCTCGATGGCAACTGCTCACCATGGTTTACCAGGACCACATAATCACGGGATTTCGATGAAACTGCTTCACCATGTACCTGAACCGGCGAAATCACGGGATCTCATGCAACTGCCTCACCATGTACCAAAAGACCGCATAATCACGGAATCTCGATGAAACTGCCTCACCGTGTATCAGGACCACATAATCACGAATCTCTGATGAAACTGCTCACCAATGTACCAGGACCACCAAACATAATCACGCGGATCTCGATGAAACTGCTCCCATGCTTACCTGACCCGCAAAATCACCGATCTCGATGCAACTGCCTCACCATGTACCAGCGCCACTATAATCACGAGATCTCGATGCAACTGCTGACGAATGTTACCATGACCGCATAACTTTCGCCCGTGCTTCGCCCGCGTGGAATTCGTTCAATTCAAAAATTTCAAAGCAATCGTTTCAGTAGTTACGGCGTAAAAGCGGAACAAACAAACAAACAAACTCACTTTCCGATTTATAATATTAGTAAGGATTCCACGCGGGCGAAGCCGCGCGGCGGAAAGCTAGTAATAAATTTAAAAAAAAAAAAAAAAAAAAAAAAAAAAAAGTACTTACCTTTATTTTTCAAAAAATTCGATCTCTTTATTCCTTTTTTTAGGGTTAAGTATGTAGGTACCCAAAGGGTAAAACGGGACCCTGTCACTAAAAATTCGCTGTCCGTCTATCACTAGGCTGTATATTATGGATCACGCAAGCTAGACAGTTGAAACTTTCACAGATGATGAATCTACAATTGTTGCCGCTATGGCAACAAACACTGAAAACTAGAATCAAAGATATATTTTAGGGGACCCCCATACAACAAAGGTGATTTCTTAAAGATAAAGGATCGGAAACATTCGTGCGCGAGTTCGAAGGTTTTTAGGGTTCCGTACCCAAAGGGTAAAACGGGACCCTATTACTAAGACTTCTCTGTCTGTCTGTCTGTCTCCACGCTGTATCTCACTAACTGTGATAGCTAGAAAGCTGAAATTTTCACAAATGATGTATTTCTGTTGCCGCTATAACAACAAATACTAAAAATGAAAAAAAAAATAACGGGGATGGGGTAATGAATAGGGGTTTACTGAAATCATTTTTTGATTATGTTATTTAAGTTTTTTGGTAGAATTTGAAATTGCAGTTTTTTAAACGGGAGCGCTGATAGTAGGTATCTACAGAAATCGATTTATCATATTCATTCGTATTCACAGCACAGATCTGGTTTTTAAATGCTGCAAAAATAGAAAAGAATTTATGAGAAATTAAAATACTTATATAAAATGAGTGATGAACTCGGCACGCTACTGGTTGTCATCATAAAATAAATAATAGGTACCGGTTAGGATGGAAGTACTTAGGTAAATACAATAAAAATAAGTAAGTTGAACCTCACGAAGGTTATTATTATTAAAATTAGGTAAGTCATCTGTATTATTTGAATAGGTACTTAAAGTGCTTTAAATTACGTGTTTATAGATAAAAAAATAAAATAAATGAGCACATGCATAGAAATAGCATCAAAGACGTAATATATTGTAGTCATTTTAGATATTTAAGTACCTAGGTGTTCACCAATGATCGAGTAAAGGTGAAGGAAAACCTCTTGAAGAAAAAGTCTGAAATCGCCAATTCTTCTCTGTATGAGAAGAGGTCTGAGTCCTGCAGTTTGCTGAGACAATGGAAAGGCTGATGATAATGATTCACTTTAAAAAATAAAGTGGATTCACGAGCTGACTTTATGCATCAATCAATGAAAGTATTGTATAATTTTTGGGGTTCCGTACCCAAAGGGTAAAACGGGACCCTATTACTATGACTTCGTTTTCTGTCTGTCTGTCTCCACGCTGTATCTCATCTTGATTTTGATTGATTTTAACCGCGATAGCTAGAAAGCCGAAATTTTCACAAATGATGTATTTCCGTTGCCGCTATAACAACAAATACTTAAAATTAAAAAAATATATGTATTAAGGGGCGTCCCCATGCAATAAACGTGTGAAACTGCAAATTATAACGTTGTTATTCATCTATTTGTATAAAAAACAAAGTTATTTTTTGCTGTCCGAAAAATGTTTGTATTTTGGCTAGTTGTAGGTACTTACTTAATAGATTCGTAAATTTTTCATATATAAGGTACGGTACCCTTCATGCGCGAGTCCAACTCGCACTTGGCCAGTTTTTACTCTAGGTAAAACCTAGAGTAGTAGAGAGAACTCTTCAATTGATGCGAATAAGATTTTCTGCAAATGTTTTAGGAAATTGAAATGCCTGGTTCGTTTTCAGTTCTTTTCTCTTCCGTATTCCGAATAATTGAAGTTATCCAAAACGTTATTAAATGTCTGTGTTTAAGTAACGTTGGTTTATTAAATGTCCGATGTCCCTCCCTGACACAGCATTGCAAAAAAAAGCAATGCCGTATCAGGGACAGGACATCGGACATTTCTTTCTTTTCTCTTCCTATTCCGAATAATTGTAGTTATTCAAAACCAAAACACTTCAAAAAAGCAAAAGGACGTTCCGTTTTAAGTAACGTTTACTTAAAACGTTACGTTACGTTACTTAAAACGGAACGCATCTACATTCGTGGCAAGGAACGTCAGTTTGACTTTGACTAGGGATGGGCATTTGGGAAAAAAATATCGATATATATCGTATCGATATTTTTGAAATGTATCGATATATATCAGCCATTAAATATCGATATTTCGATATATCGATATTTTTGCAAAAAATTCAATTATAAAAATCGCCAAAATGTTCGAAATTTTAAGGAATTCAGCTCATTTGGGACACAGCCTCTGCTTGGAACCTCTGACGTAGCAGTGTTCTGGTTTAATAATTTCTCATGTCTGGACTAGATAGATAGAGGACTGACTGGTTTGTTCGGATTTATGTACAGACGACAGCAGGTCAACGTATACCAATCTGTCAAATTTTACCATTCAAATATTAACCTACCCCCATTGTCATAAGGTTGAAAATCGATTGCAGAAATTTGACAGATTGTGGTAACTTGATGTGCGTTTGTCTGTACCAACACTCCAACCAACCAACACACCACCACGCAGTCAGTGATACCAACCAAACCAACAAGCAGTGTCATTGTCACAGACAAACAAAACAGACAAGCAGGTCATAGTCTATAATTTTTGTTTGTGTTTGAAGCAAAAAAATAAATCCATACAGCCTGCCTTTTTCTAAATTTAAGAAATTAATCCAATTTCAAATGATGATATTGTGACGCATGACCAGACATACAGAGCTGTAAAAAATATATCGATTTTGATACGAATTTGATATCTGAAAATAAATATCGAATATCGATATATCGCGGAAAAAAATATCGCCGATTTATATCGATATTTTTCTGAAAAAATATCGATATTTTGATATATCGATATTTTTTGCCCATCCCTA
>NWSH02000517.1:16029320-16049011 GCA_002382865.2 Heliothis virescens
TAGGGATGGGCATTTGGGAAAAAAATATCGATATATATCGTATCGATATTTTTGAAATGTATCGATATATATCAGCCATTAAATATCGATATTTCGATATATCGATATTTTTGCAAAAAATTCAATTATAAAAATCGCCAAAATGTTCGAAATTTTAAGGAATTCAGCTCATTTGGGACACAGCCTCTGCTTGGAACCTCTGACGTAGCAGTGTTCTGGTTTAATAATTTCTCATGTCTGGACTAGATAGATAGAGGACTGACTGGTTTGTTCGGATTTATGTACCAACACTCCAACCAACCAACACACCACCACGCAGTCAGTGATACCAACCAAACCAACAAGCAGTGTCATTGTCACAGACAAACAAAACAGACAAGCAGGTCATAGTCTATAATTTTTGTTTGTGTTTGAAGCAAAAAAATAAATCCATACAGCCTGCCTTTTTCTAAATTTAAGAAATTAATCCAATTTCAAATGATGATATTGTGACGCATGACCAGACATACAGAGCTGTAAAAAATATATCGATTTTGATACGAATTTGATATCTGAAAATAAATATCGAATATCGATATATCGCGGAAAAAAATATCGGCGATTTATATCGATATTTTTCTGAAAAAATATCGATATTTTGATATATCGATATTTTTTGCCCATCCCTAACTTTGACATTTAAAAAGTGAGAGTGGAGATCCTGTGCAGCAATATTCTCGAATTGAACCAGATTTTGTGAAAAATAAGCCAAAAATGGCCACTGTTGAAGAGCTGCAGAAGAAAGTGAAGGAGCTGGAAGCCAAGCTGGCAGCTGCTCAAGGAAATGTGGGCCCAGCTCGTCAGAAAATCGATGTCATGTCATCCGAAGTCGTCGACTCCAATCCTTACAGGTAATTCACATTATTTTTGTATAAAAATGGGAAAAAAATACTCCATTTAGTGTAAATTTAAATGAAGTGTTAGGTTTATTAAATAAATCTCTCATCAATTTCGTTGTGCTTTAAACAAACTTCGAGAAAAATAAAGCAATATGGTGCCTATTACAATGTTTCTTTTTCCGAATAATTAAGAGCTTCCAATGATATTCTGTAAAACCATTCAATAAAAAAAATCATTTATCAATGACCATTCAAAGTTGCATGAATGCTCAAATGAGGGAGTTCAGGAAATATTTTTTATTACTATCATTACTAGGCATAGCTTTCTGAAAAGCAAGTTGTATGTTTTTACAGCCGTCTGATGGCTCTGAAGAGGATGGGTATTGTGGACAACTATGAGAAGATCCGTGAGATGTCTGTGGCTGTGGTGGGAGTCGGCGGAGTGGGCAGTGTCACTGCTGAGATGCTCACCAGGTGCGGGATTGGAAAGGTAATGGTCATCACCCTTGTTTTATTGAAAATATTTTAAATTTTACATCAATAAGTACATGTATTGTAAAAAGATTTCGTCTGATTTAATTACTAAAAGATCTGAGACTTCTAGTACATTCTCTTATGGCTTTAAAATTCAAATTATAAAGTTTAATTTATGCTGAATTTTAATATTTTCCTTGAGAGATAGTGCCAATAAATAGGCTTTTAATTAAATATAATGCCATCTTTAAATTAGACTCATATGCTTCTCTCGTAATATTTCCTGATGTCCAAGGAAGTGCTCCACATGTACAACAACAATTTAGTATTTTTCTTTAAGGTTGTACTGAATGTATGTATAATAATATTTATTTTCTTTGTTTCAGTTGATCCTGTTTGACTATGACAAGGTGGAACTAGCCAATATGAACCGGCTGTTCTTCCAGCCGCACCAGGCCGGGCTCAGCAAGGTGGACGCCGCAGCCGCTACGCTGCAGAACATTAACCCTGATGTATCTATTGATGCTTACAACTACAATATTACCACTGTTGATAACTTCCAGAACTTCTGCGATACTATTCGGTGAGTTTTTTATTATAATATGGAAAAGGTATTGTGTGACTGAGTCTTGTTAAGTGTAAAATGAAGATGAGTAAGCAAGAATATAATCCAGTTGTGTCTCTTCACTCTGAATATCATTGGCTATAATGTTCTTGAGACACTCCTTATGTTACTTGGAAGTTAACTTCAGATAGGAGGGAAGGTATGGAAGACTTGCTGCACCCAGCTAATATAGCCATAGTTGGAGGTAGTTGCTGATACTTGAATAACACCCTCAGAGTTCTGATTACTCAACACAAATGGTAAAGTTGGTGACCATATTATTTATCAGTTTAATTTAAAAAATTGCCTGACTGTATTTTTAGTTTAGTTTTCTACTTGACTAACACAAGTTAGTCATAGCTAACAATAATTCCCATTCCAGAACTGGCAGCTTGACCGGTGGTCCAGTAGACCTGGTGTTGAGCTGTGTGGATAACTTCGAGGCGCGCATGGCGATCAACACGGCGTGCAACGAGCTCAACCAGAAGTGGTTCGAGTCCGGAGTCAGTGAGAATGCCGTGTCTGGACATATACAGTTTATTGTGCCTGGAGAGACTGCCTGTTTTGCTGTAAGTTTACTGTGTAATAATTGTTAATTGAAGTTTTGTCTTATCCTGTGCTTGTAGAGTGTAGGGGGTGTAGGCAATGAAGCAGCATTTATCAATAAAACATATTTTCGCAGTTATTTTGTAGCATTTTTTTATTGACTTAAAAAAAAGGAGGTACTTTTACGACCTTTGCATACATATACATACATTTTCCCTCCCGAGTCTTTGCGTGACATTAAACAACTTGTCCAGTACTTATTATGTGATTTTATGAGTATTATTTTAATGGTACTGGTATAATGAAAAGTATAGTCAATTGTTAAGTTGATTTTGTACATTTCAGTGTGCACCACCTCTAGTGGTTGCTTCTAAAATTGACGAGAGGACACTGAAGAGAGAAGGAGTCTGTGCAGCCAGTCTGCCTACTACCATGGGTATTGTAGCTGGATTTTTAGGTAAATTATGATACTTTATTTTACTCCCTTTCAACCTATAGTTTATTGGGGTGTATGACTTAATTTTTCCTTATTTGGTTACAGTGCAAAACACATTGAAATATCTACTTGAGTTTGGAACGGTCAGCCATTATTTAGGATACAGTGCACTGACAGACTTCTTCCCTATGATGGCATTAAAGGTTAGTACTCATCCAATTACACATTTCTTAAATTTCCGCGAAGTTTCTCGAGAATTCGTAGTTCGTTAATTTTATTTTCGTGTTTAAATTTTGCTGGAATCTCGCATTTTCAAAAGTTCCATGTATTTTGTTTGTCTTGCAGCCGAACCCGCAATGCGATGACAGCTACTGTCGGTCGCGGCAGGCGGAGTATAGAGCCAAGCCCGTGGTGGAACTGGCCACTGAGGTCACTGAGGACAGCGCGCCCGTACATGCTGATAATGAATGGGGTGAGTTGAGATACTGGTGAAAATACACATTTCAAAACATTTGTGGTGATCTCCAAGGAGCCTATTCTATGAAAATCAATTTTACAGAGAATATTGAGGTGTTTTCTTTTTTACCCGACTGTCAAGAAGTATGATTTTAAGTTTTGCTTTTAGCGAAAATTGAACAGTTTTAGTTTTGTACCTTTTAATTAGTTTTGCTAAAAATAAAATGTATTTGTTTAATTCACAGGAATCAGTCTAGTTGATGAAAATACGCCAGAAGATGATGACTGCTCACATCTTAAATTAGTAGATGGAGTTCAGGTATGTAAACAATCAAAAACTTGTAAAAAATAACCTTTATCATATTCATAAATATCCTTACTGAGTAACATAAAGAAAAAACTGTTATTTTTGCATAAAACAATTTATTATACTTCAACAAGTCAGTTAATTCATCGTATTAAACATCCTAATCTCCAGGTGGCCTACAGCGTACCGGTAGACAATAGCACTCCAGAATCAAGTACGGGCGGCGCCGTCGCAGCATCCGAACTGTCTCTTGAAGAGCTCATGCAGCAGATGAAGTCCATGTAATGTGCCCACTGCTGGGCACAGCTGCATAACTTGCCCACTGCTGGGCAAAGCCGAGTAACTCCATATCATTTACCACAAGTATGAGCATTTATATTTGGTTGTATGAGCGAGTGAGTATTTAAACTCCTTATTTTATTTGTTTTATAATTTTTAAGGAGAACTTAAACTTGTGAACTTAAATTAATGATAAGTTTGATCGGAATCGAAGGAGGTTTTTATCGAAAATGCGTTGTTAATTGTGCTCAAATTAAAATTTCTACTTAATATTATGTTTATTATGACATGACATAAAAAGTAAATAACATGTAAGGTTATACAAGTTCAAAGTGATATGTGATGTGCTACGAAAAGTTCCGAAAAATATAATTATTTTTTATTTATTTCGTGTTCGTTGCTTCTCTGTGTATGTTGGAAATGTATAAGCTAAAAGCGTTTTGAACACGAACTATGGATTAACGGATCTAATATCTGAGCCATAAGCTATGTTAAGAATATATCGATATGTAAACTGGGTGTAAGCTTCATGACATTCCAGCTTAAACTGTATATTTTATTTAAGAGTCAATGCATAGCATAAGTAGTAGTTAATTTATTTTTTTGATGTTTTTAAAATTTTATACCAATATTGTTGTTAGGCGCGCTGAGCTGATTATCATTATACATATTATTGTATTGTAATAAATTTTATTATACATAATTAAATATTGTCTGTGAGTAGTTTGTTTTTGATTTTGTCCACGCATGCATTCAGTTTGGCGGTGATGCGCTTGTTCTCTGTTGGCAGGGAGTTGTTCTGAATACAAAAAAAACTTCGTTTGTTTCAAGTAAAATTATTAAATGAAATCTGTACTCTGGTAAAACACAAGTGCTCATGGAGTCCACTAGCTAAGATGGCCTTATAACGCTGTCACGTTGAATAAAATATAGGTAAGAATATTAGTATCTCTTACTACTAGTTGCCAACATTTTTCCTATTTTTTTTCTATTGTATGTGGGCCTTATCACCAATCATGATCCTTGAAACTATCCGATGGAATACGTAACAAAAATACGATATTCATTTTTTTCTTAATTTTAAAGGCAAAATTAAATTTACGACAACTTTAGTTGAGTGATTCTAGTTAAAATATTGATAATATTACCATAACATGTTCTATAACTGTCTTGGCTCTAGCTAGCGTGTGCGCGGATAGTCCGCTGGCGGCGGCGACTTGCAGCGCGAAGCTGCTGTCCGCGCCGCCTGAACACGCGCGGAACAGGAACACCGGCTCACCGTCTTGTAGCATGTACTCGAAACGCTTAAAGAAACGTCGTATAATAATTCTAATTATAATAATATTTTAAAAATTCCGAAAGGACGGTTAACGTTACGGTGCGTCCTATGTAAGCGATTTGGAAGCGAACGCGAAGCGGTGCGGTACGATGCGAAAATAACAAACAGTCGATTTGGTGTCGTGTCGGATTGCCGTCCAATCGGGTTATGTGAGTGAANCTTCCCTATGATGGCATTAAAGGTTAGTACTCATCCAATTACACATTTCTTAAATTTCCGCGAAGTTTCTCGAGAATTCGTAGTTCGTTAATTTTATTTTCGTGTTTAAATTTTGCTGGAATCTCGCATTTTCAAAAGTTCCATGTATTTTGTTTGTCTTGCAGCCGAACCCGCAATGCGATGACAGCTACTGTCGGTCGCGGCAGGCGGAGTATAGAGCCAAGCCCGTGGTGGAACTGGCCACTGAGGTCACTGAGGACAGCGCGCCCGTACATGCTGATAATGAATGGGGTGAGTTGAGATACTGGTGAAAATACACATTTCAAAACATTTGTGGTGATCTCCAAGGAGCCTATTCTATGAAAATCAATTTTACAGAGAATATTGAGGTGTTTTCTTTTTTACCCGACTGTCAAGAAGTATGATTTTAAGTTTTGCTTTTAGCGAAAATTGAACAGTTTTAGTTTTGTACCTTTTAATTAGTTTTGCTAAAAATAAAATGTATTTGTTTAATTCACAGGAATCAGTCTAGTTGATGAAAATACGCCAGAAGATGATGACTGCTCACATCTTAAATTAGTAGATGGAGTTCAGGTATGTAAACAATCAAAAACTTGTAAAAAATAACCTTTATCATATTCATAAATATCCTTACTGAGTAACATAAAGAAAAAACTGTTATTTTTGCATAAAACAATTTATTATACTTCAACAAGTCAGTTAATTCATCGTATTAAACATCCTAATCTCCAGGTGGCCTACAGCGTACCGGTAGACAATAGCACTCCAGAATCAAGTACGGGCGGCGCCGTCGCAGCATCCGAACTGTCTCTTGAAGAGCTCATGCAGCAGATGAAGTCCATGTAATGTGCCCACTGCTGGGCACAGCTGCATAACTTGCCCACTGCTGGGCAAAGCCGAGTAACTCCATATCATTTACCACAAGTATGAGCATTTATATTTGGTTGTATGAGCGAGTGAGTATTTAAACTCCTTATTTTATTTGTTTTATAATTTTTAAGGAGAACTTAAACTTGTGAACTTAAATTAATGATAAGTTTGATCGGAATCGAAGGAGGTTTTTATCGAAAATGCGTTGTTAATTGTGCTCAAATTAAAATTTCTACTTAATATTATGTTTATTATGACATGACATAAAAAGTAAATAACATGTAAGGTTATACAAGTTCAAAGTGATATGTGATGTGCTACGAAAAGTTCCGAAAAATATAATTATTTTTTATTTATTTCGTGTTCGTTGCTTCTCTGTGTATGTTGGAAATGTATAAGCTAAAAGCGTTTTGAACACGAACTATGGATTAACGGATCTAATATCTGAGCCATAAGCTATGTTAAGAATATATCGATATGTAAACTGGGTGTAAGCTTCATGACATTCCAGCTTAAACTGTATATTTTATTTAAGAGTCAATGCATAGCATAAGTAGTAGTTAATTTATTTTTTTGATGTTTTTAAAATTTTATACCAATATTGTTGTTAGGCGCGCTGAGCTGATTATCATTATACATATTATTGTATTGTAATAAATTTTATTATACATAATTAAATATTGTCTGTGAGTAGTTTGTTTTTGATTTTGTCCACGCATGCATTCAGTTTGGCGGTGATGCGCTTGTTCTCTGTTGGCAGGGAGTTGTTCTGAATACAAAAAAAACTTCGTTTGTTTCAAGTAAAATTATTAAATGAAATCTGTACTCTGGTAAAACACAAGTGCTCATGGAGTCCACTAGCTAAGATGGCCTTATAACGCTGTCACGTTGAATAAAATATAGGTAAGAATATTAGTATCTCTTACTACTAGTTGCCAACATTTTTCCTATTTTTTTTCTATTGTATGTGGGCCTTATCACCAATCATGATCCTTGAAACTATCCGATGGAATACGTAACAAAAATACGATATTCATTTTTTTCTTAATTTTAAAGGCAAAATTAAATTTACGACAACTTTAGTTGAGTGATTCTAGTTAAAATATTGATAATATTACCATAACATGTTCTATAACTGTCTTGGCTCTAGCTAGCGTGTGCGCGGATAGTCCGCTGGCGGCGGCGACTTGCAGCGCGAAGCTGCTGTCCGCGCCGCCTGAACACGCGCGGAACAGGAACACCGGCTCACCGTCTTGTAGCATGTACTCGAAACGCTTAAAGAAACGTCGTATAATAATTCTAATTATAATAATATTTTAAAAATTCCGAAAGGACGGTTAACGTTACGGTGCGTCCTATGTAAGCGATTTGGAAGCGAACGCGAAGCGGTGCGGTACGATGCGAAAATAACAAACAGTCGATTTGGTGTCGTGTCGGATTGCCGTCCAATCGGGTTATGTGAGTGAAGGAATAGGGAGTGCACCTGTGTCTGCGCAAATGCTTGAGCACTATAATATGTCCTGCGCAGCTGGCTGATCTTCTTATATGAGAACAGCCGCCGTGGCCGATATGGGCTAGGACGCCATCATTGTGTTAACCGGCCACAGAACACTGAAAGAAGACCTAGTCAAACATAACATTTTATTTAAAAACTTACCAGAAATCTAACAAGCGGCGACTCCACGATAAATTCCTTGATGTTCAGGTAGTGAGTCGCCAACAATACATGTGGGCATTCCTCTCCTCTGAACAGTAGCGTGTTGAGGCACGCTGCCAGGAGTGCCAGGCCGTCTGTCGCGGAGGTACCCTTGCCAAATTCGTCCACTATAAGGAGGGAGTTCGAGGTGGACTCTTGAAGAGCTAAGGCCATCTGGAAGGTTGTGGAAACTTGGTTAGACCAGGTCAGGGTGTTTTGATAGTTTTGTGTTAACAGGGAAACAGCAGTTGCTAACGACGTTAGCCCATCCTTTGTGGGCCTTTCTGAATTGAGTCCAAAATGAGTAGGGGAATGGAAGTGGACTTTTGTCCACTTCCATTCCCCTACTCATAGGGCTGTGTAGAAGATAACAGGATTGGCTGGATTTAAAGTAAGTAAATGGATGTTGAAATTTCTTTGTCGTTAGTTTAGTCAGTCGTCTTTTCAGTAGACTTCGAAAAAAGGAGATTCTCAATTCGACCGCGTATATACATATATTTTCTTGTAACCCCTTTCCCATAAAATATGTACTAAGGTGAAAATTACCGACAATAATCATCAGAAATATATTTTCTTATTACACTCATTGATTAGGAAGTGTACCTGTCTCAGGTCGATGAGGAAAGCTGACATGTGCGCGGCGACGCACTCGGTGCTGTGCAGGCGCGTGCGCACGTGCCGCAGCACGCCGATGGTGGCCGCCGCCGCCGGGACGAACGCGCCGATGTGGGCTAGGTATACTATCAGACCTATGTCACAAAAATATATTATTTAATTCTATTCCTAGCAATCAACTTTCCAATCTGGTAAGACTTAAGATGCGTTTTGAAAGCTAGCTGCCGACTGCAACTGCCGACCGCACGTGCTGCAGGCCCACTACACGTTTGTATTTTCATGAAATCGTTTTGGATCGAAGCGGCACAAGCACTTGCAGACGTCCTTAGATATAAACCGATTTCATGCAACCTGTCTGTCTGGCTGTCGACATCGACGGTCGGCAGTTGCATTCGGCAGCTAGCTTTCCAAACGTACCTTTACATAAAGCAAGCAGATTGAAGCAACGTGAAGCAAATGTTTCTGTTACCAAATGTACCAGCTTCCTTTCTGTTTACGGCCTTTGTAAGATTTTTTGTGGCCTCTAATTAGGCTGTATTCAATAGCAATGATAGAAGCATAATGAATATGACATAACGACAGTGAAATCAAAAATCTTTGATGTAATTAAGTCTTTGGGACCTATTTGCGAGACAAGTCCCAAAGCCTCTAAAACCATACAGCACGCAATCTCACCAATCTGCTTCATATATACAGACTTCCCGCTAGAATTGGGGGCAGTCAGTATCTTGACGCAGCCCTCTTCAGCACTGGACTCCACATCGTTAGGCACGAAGTTGTCACACGTCAGCATGTACAGTGGGTGGCGACCCTGCTTGATGCTGATAATCTTCTCCGTTGTGAGGGTCGGGCGCACGTAGTTGAACTCCTTGGAGACTTTCGATATGGCTATGAGGCTGGGGGTGGAAGGGTTATTGATTTTTGATAACAGGTTTATGTGGAATTTTGTTGAGGTTTACAAGAGTTAGTGTGAAGGGACCTACGATTGGTTTGTTCATTTCTCTATTGGAAGAAAATTATGTATTTGGTTGGGAGATGGTTCTACTTCATGAACAATATGGAAGAATCAACAACAAATATGTCGCGTGTGTTCGCGTTGTACAGTTGCGGACATTAATGCAGTAGCAACTTTCAAACCTGAGCAATTTTGTAGTGTAATTAATATATTGTACTGAATTCTACTTATTCCTCACCAGTCCAGTTCAGCACACTTATCAACGACGGCAGCGAGTGTGTGCAGGTGCTGCAGCATGACGCTGGTGAGGCGCATCATGATGCGCGTCTCGTGCGCCACTATCTCAGGGTATGTGTCGCCTATCATCACGTCTAGTTCTAGGAAGACGGATAATGTGAAGAGCATGAAAAAAAATATATTGATGACCAGTTTCCAGGTGAAGTTCTAAATAGCCATCTGCATGGAAAAGTGATAAACTTTAAAAAAAATATTTTCTAGGGCAGTATCTGTCAGATAGCTATCGAGAACTTTATCTGGGACCTGTTAAAGGGCGCTTAGAATCTATAATAATAGATAGAAAATGTATTCAGAAAACAGATGATATGTTTACCTTCACAACCCTTACTTTTGTAGTGGATATAGTCGTTGTTTTGGAACTGGAAGTTAAAAAAGTGGATCATCAATAATATGCCAAAGTAGAAATGCAAATTTAGAAATTATTTCAGGTATTTTCTAAAGGCTGGTTACCATGAACTTCATATCAGGCAGATCCTTATCCTCAGCAGTCAGGTTGTCTGCCCAGACCTTGACTCCCAGCAAATATCCCAGATGTGGCATATAGAGCATGCTGCACTCTTGTATGTACGGCGGCAGACGTTCCATCTCTACCTTAGCTGTCTCTGACATCAGACCGTGGAGACTCGCCATTGTTTGCTTTTCTGAGGTACCAAAAATTTATGTAAACTTTGAAAGTCGATGAATGGTGGAAAAGTGTGAAACGAAGAACTAAAGCAAATTATAGAGTAAAGAAAAAAGAGAGAGATACAATATATAAGACAAGGAAGTCAAAGATAGGCTTTTGCAGGCTCTTAAGAAAAGAATTGGGACTGGTAAATTGTGGAATTATATTATTACTAGCCGTTTCCCCGCGGTTTCACTCGCATCCCGTGAAAATTTTTGCCCGTACCCGGATAAAATATAGCCTATGTCACTCCTGGATAATGTAGCTTTCGAATAGTAAAAGAATTTTTGNCGCCGGGACGAACGCGCCGATGTGGGCTAGGTATACTATCAGACCTATGTCACAAAAATATATTATTTAATTCTATTCCTAGCAATCAACTTTCCAATCTGGTAAGACTTAAGATGCGTTTTGAAAGCTAGCTGCCGACTGCAACTGCCGACCGCACGTGCTGCAGGCCCACTACACGTTTGTATTTTCATGAAATCGTTTTGGATCGAAGCGGCACAAGCACTTGCAGACGTCCTTAGATATAAACCGATTTCATGCAACCTGTCTGTCTGGCTGTCGACATCGACGGTCGGCAGTTGCATTCGGCAGCTAGCTTTCCAAACGTACCTTTACATAAAGCAAGCAGATTGAAGCAACGTGAAGCAAATGTTTCTGTTACCAAATGTACCAGCTTCCTTTCTGTTTACGGCCTTTGTAAGATTTTTTGTGGCCTCTAATTAGGCTGTATTCAATAGCAATGATAGAAGCATAATGAATATGACATAACGACAGTGAAATCAAAAATCTTTGATGTAATTAAGTCTTTGGGACCTATTTGCGAGACAAGTCCCAAAGCCTCTAAAACCATACAGCACGCAATCTCACCAATCTGCTTCATATATACAGACTTCCCGCTAGAATTGGGGGCAGTCAGTATCTTGACGCAGCCCTCTTCAGCACTGGACTCCACATCGTTAGGCACGAAGTTGTCACACGTCAGCATGTACAGTGGGTGGCGACCCTGCTTGATGCTGATAATCTTCTCCGTTGTGAGGGTCGGGCGCACGTAGTTGAACTCCTTGGAGACTTTCGATATGGCTATGAGGCTGGGGGTGGAAGGGTTATTGATTTTTGATAACAGGTTTATGTGGAATTTTGTTGAGGTTTACAAGAGTTAGTGTGAAGGGACCTACGATTGGTTTGTTCATTTCTCTATTGGAAGAAAATTATGTATTTGGTTGGGAGATGGTTCTACTTCATGAACAATATGGAAGAATCAACAACAAATATGTCGCGTGTGTTCGCGTTGTACAGTTGCGGACATTAATGCAGTAGCAACTTTCAAACCTGAGCAATTTTGTAGTGTAATTAATATATTGTACTGAATTCTACTTATTCCTCACCAGTCCAGTTCAGCACACTTATCAACGACGGCAGCGAGTGTGTGCAGGTGCTGCAGCATGACGCTGGTGAGGCGCATCATGATGCGCGTCTCGTGCGCCACTATCTCAGGGTATGTGTCGCCTATCATCACGTCTAGTTCTAGGAAGACGGATAATGTGAAGAGCATGAAAAAAAATATATTGATGACCAGTTTCCAGGTGAAGTTCTAAATAGCCATCTGCATGGAAAAGTGATAAACTTTAAAAAAAATATTTTCTAGGGCAGTATCTGTCAGATAGCTATCGAGAACTTTATCTGGGACCTGTTAAAGGGCGCTTAGAATCTATAATAATAGATAGAAAATGTATTCAGAAAACAGATGATATGTTTACCTTCACAACCCTTACTTTTGTAGTGGATATAGTCGTTGTTTTGGAACTGGAAGTTAAAAAAGTGGATCATCAATAATATGCCAAAGTAGAAATGCAAATTTAGAAATTATTTCAGGTATTTTCTAAAGGCTGGTTACCATGAACTTCATATCAGGCAGATCCTTATCCTCAGCAGTCAGGTTGTCTGCCCAGACCTTGACTCCCAGCAAATATCCCAGATGTGGCATATAGAGCATGCTGCACTCTTGTATGTACGGCGGCAGACGTTCCATCTCTACCTTAGCTGTCTCTGACATCAGACCGTGGAGACTCGCCATTGTTTGCTTTTCTGAGGTACCAAAAATTTATGTAAACTTTGAAAGTCGATGAATGGTGGAAAAGTGTGAAACGAAGAACTAAAGCAAATTATAGAGTAAAGAAAAAAGAGAGAGATACAATATATAAGACAAGGAAGTCAAAGATAGGCTTTTGCAGGCTCTTAAGAAAAGAATTGGGACTGGTAAATTGTGGAATTATATTATTACTAGCCGTTTCCCCGCGGTTTCACTCGCATCCCGTGAAAATTTTTGCCCGTACCCGGATAAAATATAGCCTATGTCACTCCTGGATAATGTAGCTTTCGAATAGTAAAAGAATTTTTGAAATCGGTCCAGTAGTTTTGGAGCCTATTCATTACAACCAAACAAACAAACAAACAAAGTTTTCCTCTTTATAATATTAGTATAGATTTACTCATGTCAAGTTCAGGATCAACGCCAGGCTTCACTGTAAACTTGCCTTCAGTTTTGGACAGATCAAAGTCAATTATTCTGTTCATGTATAACGCCATCTAGGAAGTTACAATAAATAGCACTAGTTGTTATAGCAATTACTTCTTTATTCGCTGATTTATTGATGTATGCCTTACCTCATAGAGTTTAGTGTTGTCGAAACAGGCTAGCTGTTCTAGGAAGTCGCTGACTTTGCCCGCACTCTCACACATCTCGCATATCAGCACCGCGTTGTATAAAGTCTGGCAACAATTTAAGTTAGCTTGCCATCTCCTAAATATACATGTGAATGGAATGTCGGGCCACTACCGTATATACGCACACAGGCTCTACAATACGAACGGAAAATCCGGTTGTGGGGCATGTCATTTCAGCCTACGGCTGTTCCCAATATTTAATATCTATGTACTATTATTATTGAGACCGGTTGTAAGACGAGCTTTAACAATAAAATTGTTAACTTACGTTGTAAAGGGATTTCCACTGGTATGGTTTTGCTGACAAAGCTTTTATTTTCGCCAGGATTCCCTGAAATAAAAATCCACTTACTTTCTAACTCTTAAGATCTCTACAACACCTTTGCAATGAAAGTTGTCGGAACATACGTGAACATTCTTGATGAACCGCATGGAAGAGCAGATGTTCCTCATGAGCGCATCGTTCTGCGGCTTCATGAAGTATTCCACCACGTCCTGACGACTCTTCAGGATGGCCAAGTTTGAGGTTGGGTGCTGTAGCAGCACTCTGTATGCAGAGACGAAGCTTATTTTATGATGAAGCGTTGGAAACCCAACTTCTAATTTTCATTCATTATTTTTTCAGTCCTGTAAAAGTGTCTGTTTCTGACTTTGGTATGTTGTTCCTTATCTAGACTGTTTCTCGCGGTGTCATTCGCGTCCTGAAGGAACTTCTTCCCTCGGATAAGATAGCCTATCTCACCTAGGGATAATGTAGCTTCCCAACAGTGAAATAATTTTTCAAAATTACTTCAGTAGTCTCTAAGCCTTAGCGTACAAATAAACAAAAAAACACTTTGTAAAGTTCCACATGTTACCTCAACCGACTCTGGCCCAGCTTGGAGCTGCACCTGCTGAAGAGCTGACAGAGGCTGAGCCCCTCGCGCGCGGAGCCGCGTACTCCGCGCTTGTAGGCGCTCGGGTGCGCCAGCGCGCGGAACACCTGCAGCCCGCGGTACGTGTCCTCGTCTATCGTTACTATGTCCGCGCTGGTAGCAAAAATACTCTTTTGTTAAAATCTGCTTAGGTTAAATGGTTTTTAATCCAAAAAGTAGAATATATTCCAAATATATCAAGTAAAAAGAGAAGACAAGCAATGTGTAATTTGGCATGATTTCAATCAGAATATGTCGCTCGTGATTGTATGACCAGACTTGTTAGTAACCAATTTTAAGAGCATCTCTGCTAAAAAAAATATGTTACTGTCACTGTTCCTATGTGAACAAGCTTACTCATAGATTTATATGTATATCTAACGCAATTCTATTATACTTACAGAGAAATAATCCTC
Organism: Heliothis virescens; assembly: GCA_002382865.2. NCBI lineage: Eukaryota > Metazoa > Arthropoda > Insecta > Lepidoptera > Noctuidae > Heliothis > Heliothis virescens. The sequence continues at coordinate 16,043,980 of NWSH02000517.1, forward strand.
AGGCTCAGAAACTCCGGCTTGCTATGTAGGTCCATGCTCAGTTTTGCCCAGTTGAGGTCCAGATACCTCAGCAAAGCACCCAACGAGTGCACGCTCTGGGTTTGAGAGAAGTCCAACACGGTGCGAAGGTATTGCGACCTCTCGTCTTCTGATGCGTTTGACGGTTCAGTTGGCAGGGATAGGGAGAAAATACGTCTTTTGCAAGCTTCGAAACCTTGAGTAAACGTAAGAAAACAAAAATAATGATTGTGATTTTCAATTCATCAAGTCTCGGTTCAAATTCACTTATAACCATCCTATATACTCTTCACGAAACTACACAGGTGTTTTGTAGAAGAGTAGAGAATGGTATAATGTAAATGCATAGAAAAATAAAACTAGTGAGATGACCGCAGATAGAACAGTTTGGGAGAAGAAAACATTCTGCAACGACCCCAAATAAAATAAGGGTTTAGGATGAAGATGATTCAAGAGTCTAAACAACATAAGAAAGACCCACTCACTATACTCTTTAGCGGACAAAAACGTGAGCTTGCACCGTCCCTCATCATTACTATCATTATCGAAGACAGTCCGTTTGACCGTCTGCACGAAGGTGCCCTGGTTCTTGCCGTCCAGCAGTATGCACATTGGCTCCACCTGGCGGAACAGGCTCGCGAACATCTGGAACTCGGGGGGACGGTCTACTATCTCTTCGAGGATGAACAGCTAAGAGTTGAAGTAATATTGTTTAGTAAACTACTTGGAAGTATTAATGAATGTGATAGATATAGATACCTATTGAAAATAGAATTGTACAGACGCCAGCACAGCAACCTACCACCACCATTTTACAGATTCGGGTAGGTTCATCTGCTGTCATCTGTAGTACCTTTTGGTTGGACTTTTTCTGTTTAAAACGAAATTTAAAACATCTTTTACTAAGTATTTCATTAATTCAATTACACTTGATTATTATCATGACCCAAATGGTATGTAATACAAACCGCATTAAAATGAATTATAAGGATAATAAATTAAAAGGCCCCACCTCGCCAGTCTGTAGCGTGCAGTAGGCCGCTCCCAGTCTTCCTGAGCGACAGTACGCCACCAACACCCTCTACATTTTACGACCAAAATATTAGTGAAAGTGTAGGTCTACATTACAAATCTACCGTTACGCAGCTAAAGTATTTAGGTTTGGTAAGCAAGAACTCACTTTAAGACTTATTAGGTCTTCTATCCTAGTCGAAGGAAACCACCTATGGAAAGGTTGTGTTTGGTCTCAAGAACATGATTAGTGTTATTGTGCCACCTCTGGGCAATGCGAATACGGCCAGTTTCACACTCCAGATAAATTACTCTGACAGATAGCTATCTGTCAGAGAGCTATCTAGAACTTTATCTGAAACCTGTGAAACTGGCCGTTATGCTCATATGTAATTGAACTCGTAGGTGCATGGCGTATCAAATTTTAATGCCCCATGTGAGTGATGGCCACGCCCAATGTGACTCCCAAATATTTACGGTTATCACCCTCTGTCCATTAATTAGTATTATGCCAACATGACATCAAGTAATTAATTTGGATTTGTTTTACAACATGACAGGTGATAATTAATTGTTGGTTTGGCTTTAATTAATTATACATGTTTTCAGGCACCATACGAGTACTTACCGCATTTGGTTAGGTACGTATTTAATTAAAGATAAATAAAGATTATTTTGCATGTTTGTTACGACTTCTATTTAAAAATAAATTCTACTAAAAATCTATGCAAATACAATAATAACTAAAACTTAATTAAACCCTTATTTTATAAAGATTGTTAACCTTAGTTTAAATACCTGACCAAATTGTGTACCTATACAGATAGGCACTAGGGTATTACCTACTGAGGAATTGTAGTATAAAATCTGTATCATTGCTATTTTTTTCAGATCTTTTCAATCAAAAAATACATGAGACTTGTTGATAAGTTTATTGTACTTACCTCTTCCATTTCTGTCTCCTCGCTAGTTTCTTGTTGCCCGTTCGCAAGGGGATCATCATTTCTAAAATCATTTAATTAACAATTACATCTTTAAAAAATCAAACGAATACCAAAGAAAATTATGACAAACCTTCGGCATTTCGCTATTACAAAATGATTTTCAGATTGGTTTGAGTTCATATTAATTGAGCTGATTGTCCCCTGACAAACAGGCGCTGAGGCTGCATCTGATGAAGTTTCTTCCATTATACTTGTAGTTTTAATATTTATTCAAATTCAATTTCACAATAAATGTTGAAACTTCAATAAAATCTTGTCGGTTTTCCCGCTCTTTTTATGACTTATTATTTTTTTTTATTTTAAATAAATTGACCATCGACCATTTTTTTTATTCTGAATTCGAATTTTAATCGCTGATTGTTTACGGCTTGCCCGTGTTTTGCTGATAAGCGTTAGTTCTTACGTGCGTTGTCTGTCTGTCTGTCTCCACGCTGTATCTCATTGACCGTGATAGCTAGAAAGCTGAAAATTTCACAAATTATGTATTTCCGGTGCCGCTATAACATATTAAGAGACATGCAATAAACGTGTAAAACCGCAAATTATAACTTTGTTATTCATATATTTGTATGAAAAACAAAGTTATTTTCTGCTGGCCGAAAAATGTTTACATTTTGGCTAGTTGTAGGTACTAGATACATTCATTTTTCATATATAATGGTACGGACCCTTCATGCGCGAGTTCAACTCGCACTTGGCCGGCTTTTTTTCGTATTTTATTATTTTTACTAGCTTCTGCCAGCGGCTTCGCCCGCTTCCCGAGTGAACTATTTCCCGTACCCGGATAAAAAGTAGTAAACCTATGTTGTTCCTCAGGGTCTATTCTCTCTCTGTACTAAATTTCATCAAAATCGGCTCACTGGTTTTGGTGTGAAAGCGTAACAGACAGACAGAGTTACTTTCGCATTTATAATATTAGTAAGGAATTAGTAAGGATTGAGTACCTACTCATTAAATTAATCTCGAACCTAGGCATTTTAAACATCAAGGCAATATTTTGTTAGCACTCAGATCAAGTTCCTCGATAGCAGTTACATGTTTGCCACTCATGAAATATTCAGCGGTTACATAGAAATAATTGAAATATAGCGTGACACGTTCGACTACAGCTTGTTATAGCGTTATGTGGTCACTCGCCTGCTTTGTTTGGGTTTACGCTAATCACTACACAATACCATGGGGAATGCTCGTAATGTGATGTGAAAATAATGCTAAAGCTAATTAATATAACAGATTTTCTTGTAATGCAGTGCTCTGAAGGCTGAATGCAGGGTTGCCTTGGCTATGCTAATTCGACCATGGACTAGAACGCTTTTTTTTAATGAATGCTGGCTAATGAAACAAGGTTAAATGTTTTTGTTTTTTTTTTTAAATAGATACACGTAACACAACGTTGAAATAAGTAAAACCTATGTTATTAACATTATAAATACTTATATACCTACTTACTTAAATATAAGTAGTTTAAGTCTGTTCTAGAGTAGAAACAACATTTATTTAGCTTATAGGAGGTACAAAACATTGATATAGATAATCCACATATATTTTAAAAGGCACTTGGGGCAATTTTTGTATTGTTAGTGTTATGCTATTGATTGGTGACAAAATTAGGTCAAAATTATAGGGTTACAAAGCTTAAATTATAAATATTTGCATAATATTTTAACAAATAATCGGTTTACAAAAAACACTCCTAATTAAAACTATGGCACTAAACATCACGCCTCACGAATTACGACAAAAAATTGGTCGAGAAACCTATAGTATTACCTACTCTAAGGTAAAATTTCACCAACATGATATTAAATAAATTAACAGCCATATTGACGAAAAATCTGTTAATCATTATTTAACTACTTACTTTTACTTTTGAATCCAAAATTTAAATTATCATTTGGGATTCTTCATTCAGACAAAAAGAAGGACTCAAATTTTCCGATAAATGAACATTTAGCAAACCGTATAATCAGCTGTCGGTGACATTATCCTGAGTCTATCTAAATGATGAGTATATCCTTTTCCTCGGGGGCATCCTTCCTGAGATTAACCCTGATGTGTCGGCACAGGTGTCCCACGGCCTCGGCTGCAGGCGCCACCGTCGCAGCCATGCACGCCTGCACCATGGTGCGGAGGGACGCGAAGTAGATCTTCACGCAGCGGATGCATGGCGCTGTGCACCAGATTTGCTGAAAATGTAAGGATAGAATTGGATGTAGTAGGTCTTTAGTTTTATTTAAATTATGAAGTAAAAAAGTCACCAAGGGAATTACGAAGCAACGAAGTAAAAATTTACGAAGTAGTTAAGTAAGGCCGTTTACACATTATGCCTGTATTACTCACGCTTGGAATTGTATGAGCACATGGTACTGCGGCGGTGGCAGCGAGACGCGGGCGCCGTGCTACGGCATAATGTGTAAACGCCCTAACGAAGAAGATGATGGCGACTTCCTATTTACACGGTTTAGCCACATACCTCAAACGCAAGGCAAGCGAACCCGCATCCTAGGAACAGCGCGCAGGGAGGCGCTATGAGCACGGCCAGCACGGTGTAGCAGAGGTTGCGCGAGTGTCGGAAGCAGGCGTGACTCAGCCGCCACGCGCACTCCGGGCTGCGCGCGCCCTCCGGCTCGCCGATTATGTCGTCCCATACTATCTGTGAGGGGAGTTGTATTTTAAGTCGTGTGGCTGCTGAAAGGGGGTCTCCTTTTAACTGGGATAAGTAAAATAAGGCGGTTTTACCTACAGCTGGGACACTTCTCACGTCATTTCTCGTTACTGCAGATATTGTAATAGGTAGTTATGAATAATTATAGTCTGATATACTTACATACAATAGCCAGTTAAGGTGCATGCGACGACTAGAAGCGGGAAATTCAAATATAAAATGGTTTTTTCATGTTTTACCTAAGTTAACATTCAATATGAGGCGTGATCTAATGATTGGCGGTTATAATATCCCACAAAGTAATTTCTGATGTCCTTGTTTAACTCCGAAACTT
>NWSH02000517.1:16062293-16083290 GCA_002382865.2 Heliothis virescens
GGCGGTTTGGTTGTGCAGCTAATTTTGGCAGTTGAGTGTTTAGCTACTTTTGAACTTTTAGAATGTATAGCTAGTTTTGGAGTGTATGTTGTATACCAACTTATGGAGCGTACGTTGTGTAGCAGTTTTGGCACTTTGGATATGTATAGCGACTTTTGGAGTTGACTGTACCTACTGGCAAGGTCAAACCCAATATCGATTATTTACACTTAAAAATGAATTCCACTTCAATAGTGACAACTGTTAAATCATTCAGAACCTCACCTACTTTGACTGTCAAGGTAACTCCAAACTTGGTACAAACCTGCACATGTTGGTTCAGATTGTTAGGATCCCTGTCCTCTAGGGCTTCCCGTACGTTCTCCGGTTTCGCCGTCATCACGGACCGGCGAATTGGCTCGAATTCCGGCTGTTCCGGCACAGGTGTCGGTACCAGCACCGGTGGGGCCGATACCGGTTCGGGGATGTCCGGCAGCAGTTTGGCGCGGTGGTCGCAGGCTATGCACTGTCGGGATGTCGTCCGAGTGATACTCGGGACGGCCGCGCCGCCGGAACCAAGCGGAACGTCCTCAAAGGCCACGGTAAACACAGTCGGTAAACTCCTTTAGAATTTTCCGACGAATAGTTTGAGTCGAGTTTTAAAGTCTTGTTGTCACTTGTTCTTGGTTTGAAGTTAACTAAGCGAATGACAAAAGGGATGTGGGTTATTGAATATTTGGTACGAGTGTTTTATTTTTATTTCTGGTGGTAGATTTTTATCGTGTTTTTTATCAAACCAGTAAACCTATAATCAGCGTAATAATAAGTTTCAGTCGATAGTAATTGCACGTAGTGTCAGGGATATTTTTAGTTATATTTTATTGTAATAAAAAGTTACTAACGAAATAACTATATGTTCTGCAAATATTTTTTTTAGTAAACACACTAAACAGTCTAACTTTCCTAATTTATTATTGTTGAATTTAACTTGTCACTTCACGTGATTATCGAACAGTTTATAGTAAAGAGTGTTCACTTCAGTGAAAGCTCGCGCTCTAACTGAAAACTTTTCACGAGCTTTACTTGTGAACCCCTTTGCGCATGCCTACCTTTTACACACGTAAATATACGTATCCAATGTGCACCATCCATTGCCGGATTTGTATGAACTTTCATACTCTTGATTCTTGACTTCTCATAGAAGAAGTGAGATGGATATGAAACATGGGAAAAGTACGGTATTTTTTCTTTTGTTTTTATGAAGTTTTCAGGTGGTCGAAGAGCGTTGACCGGTAATTGCCTCCAGGAGCATGTTTCCACATGTCATATATTTCTAAAGGTAATAATTTCCGGGGCTCGTAGGGCAAGGGAGAGTAATCGCGTCCAGTCAGGCAACACTTACTTAGATTATATTATTTATGATGTTGTTACATTGTCGTTTTACTTAATTTTAGGTCATTGTAGACCCAAGTTTGGTTAGGCTAGCTAGAATTGTTATAACTAACATCATAATAAGTACCTACGTAACTAACTACCTGGCTTAATGTGACCGTACAACTAATCTTTGTTATAGTAATATTTAGTTCGCTATTAACCCAACTATCAAGAAATGTTTACATTTTCCTATAAGTTTCGTTAAAAGTGCAACACATCGTATGCACTTACTTACCACTAAGAACGATAGATATGGTTATATTTATCCAACAAGAAAAAATACTTAATGGTGGCTAGTGGCTCGCTTAGAAAGATAAGTAGCGTAGTAACTTGCAGGTAACTCACTTGGACATTATCGGATTTTTCCATACCTACTTTAGCTGGGTATTGTCCTTAAGACAATCATTTTCTTTAAGTTGTTACAGTAGTTTGTTACGGTAAACTGAGCTGTTACGATGGCGTGCTTCAAATGCCACGTTAATATTTTAAACTGTGACATTTTAAAGTCGCAACACTGATTGTGCTTTTAAGAATTTATGTGAAGAGATTCTTACTTTTTTATGGCTTACTTTTAGTAAGTAAGCTTATCGCAGTTATAAGTTACTAGCCGTTTTCCCGCGGTTTCACTGGAATCCCGTGGGAATTACTGCCCGTACCCGGATAAAATATAGCCTATGCCACTCGTGGATAATGTATCTTTCGAATGGTGAAAGAATTTTTAATATCGGTCCAGTAGTTTTTGAGCCTATTCATTACAACCAAACAAACAAAAAAAGTTTTCCTCTTTATAATATTAGTATAGATTTCAATAAGTGTCTGTTTTAAATAGGACTGAATCGCAAACGATTCATTAAAGGTTTATATAACAGCCAATTAAGTTGTGGTGGTCAGACAGGCAGTCGCTCCATGTAAAACACTGGTTTTCAGCTGCACCCGGTTAGACTGGACTACCAACAACCACAGTTAGGAAAATGCTAGGTAAATGATGATAACCGCCAAATAAATAATGCTTGTGCACTACAGTACAGCTGCATAGTATGTCCTATGCAGCTGGGACTGTCCCAAGGAAGGACAGTTGCTGTGGTCGAAAATCGATCTGAATGGTGTGGACGCCATTATTATATTACACAACACCTGTCAGCTTGGGTTTTTCGTTAGACTAGTAGATCATCCTCAGAAACTCTAAAACATCGGAAGATTTCAGGACCCATAGATAGGTAACATAAAAATAAAACAGTACAAATAAAATCGTTATACAAATCTTTATTATTCGTAGATACACGGTTTACATCCTAAACTAGTTATGTACATGCACCGAACTTTAGCTTACGTTATATACAATACAATCAACCTATGTATACGCTTATATTACAATTTTAAGTTTATATGACGCAATACATTATTTATAGTAACATTTCATGCTTTTCCCGGAAGATATCCACAATAACCGGCTAATGTGGTTATAGTATAAGTACTAAAAATTGCAAAAAATGTTACTATAACTATTATAGCAATCAAATGTATATTTCGAATACAGATACACAATATTAATAATGCTTAAGTTAAAGTTATATACAATTGAGCCGTTTTATATTAGATTTATAATTTCATTTCTTATAAATAAAATACTTCTTGTTGTATATTATATTTATTTATTGTTTAATTTAAAATGAATAAATGTAATACAACATTAGGCATATGATGGGGATGTATTTATGATAAATAATAAACAAATATTACTTATTTAAGTGAGTCTCTTAAATGTATATTTATTTTTTTATCAACGAGTAAAGTGTTTATCTATATTTTCTACATTGTTTTTTCATATTAATGTAGTTTTCTTTGACTTTTACAAAGGTTATGCCGGCAAAGTTGACATTTCGCCTATTCAGATAGTACTTCATTATTTGTTTTTAAATACCGTGACTCCTTTTCAAACAACACTACTATAATAATATGACGATTTTATAAGGCTGTTAACAATAAAATTATTACAATAAGAACTGCCCAATATTATTTTTCACGTCATAAAACATGGTTGCGACAATCGATCAGCTGTGGTTAACCCGGTCACGGCGCACCTCGGTCCATTCTACCCGTGAACTATAGGAAATGGACTATCAGCTTTCCTAAAGGTTATGACGAGGGGAAGTCTCAATTAAGGGACACAATATAGGATGTTTATTGGGAAATTTGTTTATACATCGCGATATTTTATTTAAGTTTTTAAAAAAATATATGTCAACAATAAAAGAAAACTCACATAAAAATATCAATATGACTATGTATAAAACTCGGTATAATGCAGCACCTAATAATGACGTTTAGCTGTAGCGTATGACGTTGACATTGTAACGTCATTCTACAGTTTGACGTCAAATAGCACCACTATAAGTCTAGGGTTAAGTCTATATTAAAGCTTCAGTATTTAGCTTACAATGGAAGACCATAACTATTGAATTATAACGTAGAAACTGTTTTCACAAAAAGATAGTATATTTAGAAAATATATATTTTTTATATCATAGTTTTAGCTTCTCTCTTCTTGTGAATACAGCTTGTCATATAAAAACTAAACTTGATTAAGTATAGATTTACATAGATTAAGTACATAACAGATGCGAATTAAAGCACTCTTCGGAGTCAATATCTTCACAATACTGTGTTATTAATAATCAATTCTCTTTTTATAAACTCTTCCGCAATTCTTTAATAATATTTCCAAATTGAAACCCTTGCAGAAACCATTCTTAAAATTTTCCTGAAGCAAGTCACACGAACTGGCTGAATTACACATTGGAACAAGAATTTCTATTACGTACTTTCGTTATTATAAAAAGCCATTTAAATATCTGTCTGGTTTTTTCAGACAATTTGATTTATAGTAGGTCAAAAAGTAAGAAAAGTAAAGGGTAAATAAGAATAGCACAATGCTTGGCCGACCCAAATTTCAGCAAGTTCGCGTGACCTCCCTACATACACACCCGTTCCGGCTACCACTGACCACCGGACATTCGACCACCTTCGTGCCCATAATTAGTTCCAAAACTCATTTATAAAAGGGTTTCTTTTCATTTATTTATTTATCTTAATTTTTATAGTACACATATTTTTGGGTTGGCACGTACGNTTCAATAAGTGTCTGTTTTAAATAGGACTGAATCGCAAACGATTCATTAAAGGTTTATATAACAGCCAATTAAGTTGTGGTGGTCAGACAGGCAGTCGCTCCATGTAAAACACTGGTTTTCAGCTGCACCCGGTTAGACTGGACTACCAACAACCACAGTTAGGAAAATGCTAGGTAAATGATGATAACCGCCAAATAAATAATGCTTGTGCACTACAGTACAGCTGCATAGTATGTCCTATGCAGCTGGGACTGTCCCAAGGAAGGACAGTTGCTGTGGTCGAAAATCGATCTGAATGGTGTGGACGCCATTATTATATTACACAACACCTGTCAGCTTGGGTTTTTCGTTAGACTAGTAGATCATCCTCAGAAACTCTAAAACATCGGAAGATTTCAGGACCCATAGATAGGTAACATAAAAATAAAACAGTACAAATAAAATCGTTATACAAATCTTTATTATTCGTAGATACACGGTTTACATCCTAAACTAGTTATGTACATGCACCGAACTTTAGCTTACGTTATATACAATACAATCAACCTATGTATACGCTTATATTACAATTTTAAGTTTATATGACGCAATACATTATTTATAGTAACATTTCATGCTTTTCCCGGAAGATATCCACAATAACCGGCTAATGTGGTTATAGTATAAGTACTAAAAATTGCAAAAAATGTTACTATAACTATTATAGCAATCAAATGTATATTTCGAATACAGATACACAATATTAATAATGCTTAAGTTAAAGTTATATACAATTGAGCCGTTTTATATTAGATTTATAATTTCATTTCTTATAAATAAAATACTTCTTGTTGTATATTATATTTATTTATTGTTTAATTTAAAATGAATAAATGTAATACAACATTAGGCATATGATGGGGATGTATTTATGATAAATAATAAACAAATATTACTTATTTAAGTGAGTCTCTTAAATGTATATTTATTTTTTTATCAACGAGTAAAGTGTTTATCTATATTTTCTACATTGTTTTTTCATATTAATGTAGTTTTCTTTGACTTTTACAAAGGTTATGCCGGCAAAGTTGACATTTCGCCTATTCAGATAGTACTTCATTATTTGTTTTTAAATACCGTGACTCCTTTTCAAACAACACTACTATAATAATATGACGATTTTATAAGGCTGTTAACAATAAAATTATTACAATAAGAACTGCCCAATATTATTTTTCACGTCATAAAACATGGTTGCGACAATCGATCAGCTGTGGTTAACCCGGTCACGGCGCACCTCGGTCCATTCTACCCGTGAACTATAGGAAATGGACTATCAGCTTTCCTAAAGGTTATGACGAGGGGAAGTCTCAATTAAGGGACACAATATAGGATGTTTATTGGGAAATTTGTTTATACATCGCGATATTTTATTTAAGTTTTTAAAAAAATATATGTCAACAATAAAAGAAAACTCACATAAAAATATCAATATGACTATGTATAAAACTCGGTATAATGCAGCACCTAATAATGACGTTTAGCTGTAGCGTATGACGTTGACATTGTAACGTCATTCTACAGTTTGACGTCAAATAGCACCACTATAAGTCTAGGGTTAAGTCTATATTAAAGCTTCAGTATTTAGCTTACAATGGAAGACCATAACTATTGAATTATAACGTAGAAACTGTTTTCACAAAAAGATAGTATATTTAGAAAATATATATTTTTTATATCATAGTTTTAGCTTCTCTCTTCTTGTGAATACAGCTTGTCATATAAAAACTAAACTTGATTAAGTATAGATTTACATAGATTAAGTACATAACAGATGCGAATTAAAGCACTCTTCGGAGTCAATATCTTCACAATACTGTGTTATTAATAATCAATTCTCTTTTTATAAACTCTTCCGCAATTCTTTAATAATATTTCCAAATTGAAACCCTTGCAGAAACCATTCTTAAAATTTTCCTGAAGCAAGTCACACGAACTGGCTGAATTACACATTGGAACAAGAATTTCTATTACGTACTTTCGTTATTATAAAAAGCCATTTAAATATCTGTCTGGTTTTTTCAGACAATTTGATTTATAGTAGGTCAAAAAGTAAGAAAAGTAAAGGGTAAATAAGAATAGCACAATGCTTGGCCGACCCAAATTTCAGCAAGTTCGCGTGACCTCCCTACATACACACCCGTTCCGGCTACCACTGACCACCGGACATTCGACCACCTTCGTGCCCATAATTAGTTCCAAAACTCATTTATAAAAGGGTTTCTTTTCATTTATTTATTTATCTTAATTTTTATAGTACACATATTTTTGGGTTGGCACGTACGCTGGCCATCTCTCGACGTCCTATTTAAACTCAATGCAATATATCAGGTAACAAACTCTTAAAATGAATTCAAGCTAAATAAATAGATGTTTACATAGATTACAATTCAACATAACATATACAAGTTTATGCTTTAGATTCTTAATTACATCGTCACCAGTGTCAATGGATGTCACCACAAGTGAGTGCCTAAGTGACTGACCTGACACTCACGTTCGTCTACGGCTCTTACTAACGCCGATTAAACCAACTTGCAACATTGACAACAAAATATAATTACCACTTAATATATTTATAATTCTTGAATCATCTGAAATTTAACAGACAAAAGAATTTCCCAATATATTTTAATGGTATTTCATATTTTGTAATCACTGTTACAAACTAGCAGATTTTTTTCCAACACCGAAATTAACACTTTCATCATCATTATAATGCACCTAAATCCAGGTGCCTATAGACTGCCGACTGACGTGTCAGTGTAAATGAGTGTCACTATGAGTGGGTGAGTAATGTGTCAGTGAGTGAGCAGTGGTGTCCGCATGGGCCCAGCGGGGCGCAGCGTGGGGACGATGGCGGGCTCCTCGGGTTCTACCTCCTCCTTCGTTGGTTCACTGTCGCGAGGGAACGGTCAAGAAAATGAGAAACTATTGCAAAATGGGAAAGCACAAGTTTTTGCAATTCTAAAAACGTTTATAGAAGAAAATTGCTATACAAAAACTCCCTTTGACGAAATAACCAGAGTAAAATTATGTGTTAAGGGCAGTTAAAGTTGTAAGGGTAAAAGATTGAAGTTATTGGAAGCGTCGTTACAGGCATTTAATTCCAGCCAATATTTTCCTAAACAAAACATTAGTTGGCCAAGGACATCTATGAACAAAGTCGATCAAAGGACATGCAATTTTAATAATAAAACTATCTACTTATATCTGACACTACAAGCATTACACCTAGTTACTAAAAGCTGAAATAAATTCACCGATTTTAAATAATTTCTGACCCAAAACTAAGGGATTTTTATCCGATTACCAAAAGGAAATGCCTTAAAATTAGTCTTTTTTTTTGGGAATATTCTTGGTTCTGAGTAAGGGATGTAAGCGTCAGCAAGCACTCACCTTGTATGCGCGCGCGCAGGGTTAATGTTAGGTAATAGCGCTACTCCCACACATCACCACCTTGGAAACACCACACAACGATATTAATACATTACTACTAAACCGATTTTTTTTGTTTACGTTAATTTTTTTGAGAAAATCTTTATTTTTAAAGCTGTTTATTGCAATAGGGCTGCAATAGGTAGTTTACTGTTAAATTGAAGCATTTCATTTTTTTTCATGCTTTTTATCTAAGTACTTATATTACAAATTATCATGCACAACAAGTTAAGTAATTTTACAGAAGTCATTTTCTATTGAAAATTGAGTAAAAAAAATATTATCATTGTTGTAGGAGCAGAGCTTACACTGCATAAAAAAAATGTTAAGATGAGACAAGTTGTCCTGTACATCACTTCTTTAAAAAGTGTTAGGACGCAGATGTAGCTGTTTTTCCTCTGTAAGAGTAGACCTCAGTAATTTCTATATAGAGTACAGGCACATTACCTGATCTTGATAGGCTGTCGCAGCGAGAGGTCGGAGCCGGAGGAGGAGGGCTCGCGCAGGCGCAGCAGGCGCGGCGCGCGCGGCGTGCGCGGGGAGGCGGCGCGCGGCGACGCGGCGCGGGGGGCGGCGCGCCCGCGCGCGAACTCCAGCCGGTAGTTGTCGGAGCGCGGGCTGCCGCTGAACCCCGACCCCGAGCCTGCGCTGCCGCCGCCTAATGGTGCAGGGTACTTAGTAAGGTGGCCTTAATAGGGTTTCATGCCTAAAGACCATTGGGGTACGTTACTACATGGTGCTTTTGATAGGCCTCAATTGGTAATGAAGTTTGAACACTTTAACTAGTACTCCTGCTTCATCTCACTTCTGAAAGCCTGCTTTGATGATTGAAATTAAATCATCAACATGTATAAACCTAGGTACTTTGGTATCTTATGGTCGTTCAGTGTTTATGCGCATTTGTATTGGCCATTTAAATAGACAATTTGGTTACTTATTTCAGAATGCTGACTATGCATGAAAATTAAATTTCTTAAAATTGCAATGAAACATTTAAAATATACTCCGATATATGCATAACAACCTCACAAAAAATCGTAACTGACAATCAAACTGCACATTTTATTAAATAAGTACATTAGCAAAATGTAACATAACATATTCAAAGTAACAGACACGGCCTACTGTCAGGCGTGGCACTAATGTGGCGACTTCCGACGCCCCTGACCCGTCTGCTTACTTGCTACTTATCAATAACCTGGATTACACACACACTACTTTGTTACAATGTTCACGCTATTTGTACAAAATATAGAACACAGTGCTTTGATGCAAAGTATAACTGTGTTGGGTATTGTTAAAATGTTGTGACAATACGAAATCACTTTTAAGAATTTATTTCTTAAGTTTTATCACTGCATTTAATGTTTGCAAACTATGGAAACTTTGAATTTAAGGTTATAAAATCTCCAGCCTTTTTTGGACATTTTACAAGCTAGATAGAACCGATACTGAGGACATCTCATTTAGTGGTAGTGAAGGAGATTAGCCCTTAGTCTGTGAGAGCCTTTTTTATGAGAGCAAAAAACAGTGTCTTCTATAAAAAATTGTCTGTAAGACTTTTAGTTCTAGTTACAATGTTCTAAGCTAGATAGCTCACTGTCAGACAGAGACAACGCCATAGAAAAGCAATCAAAATTAAAAACATTTCTATTCAACTATTGTCAGATAGCTATTTAGAACTTTATCAGGAACTTGTGAAATTGGCCGTTAATATTATAAATTATGTCAATAAACCTTTAACATAGCATCACAACAATAGCACATCAGACAGTTCAAGTATGGTCTCAGGCCAGACATCGTATAAGGCAGAGGTGTCCCACATTGAATGCATCGGGGACGCGCGTTCCTACCCATATAGACTGGCTTACTTTCTAACGTCATATAATAGGTGCATCATACTTGTTGTTATGTATTTGGATGAAATTGTTCTTGTGTGTGAGGCTATTGCTTTTGTTTGAAGTTTATGTAAGAAGTGAGTTACAGGTTTAAGGGTAAGTGCAGTATTGGAAAAAATGCCGAATTCTTCAGATTATAATATCAATTTCTAAGGATTTTACCCTATTTATTTATTTACCCTAGGCACTAGGTTATGGATAGTCTGTGGGATTGTTCGGAAAAGTACCGAGGCCTTTGAATACCAAGAAAGTCACTAAACACGATCTTCTTGTTTACCCATTGCGAAAGGGGTCATTAGGCCATGTAAAGATTGCTTAGCTACCAAAAGGAGGCCCTGGGCTGGAGTTAGTGGTACATGAGGATAAGGGAAGGATGATGATGAGCAGTTGTCGTACCGTTGTAGAGGGGTTGCGTGGCGATGGGCATGCGCGCGCAGGCGGGGGGGTGCTCGCGCGCGGCGGCCCAGTCGCGGTACACGCGCGCGTCGCACCCCGTGCGCCACGCCGACAGCTCCACGCTGCGGATCTGGGGACATGACACACGGATTAGAAATTGGCTTCATTTTCACATGTATCCCGAGAAACTAGATAATGCTCAATATCACCAACAGTCCCTAAGTTTACGGGATCTCCTGACAGGTTCGTCTCGTTTTCACCAACCGTTAGGTGTCAGAATGTCGGTGAGACTACATTCTAAGGTAAGGGGAGCTTTTAAGCAAAGGATCCCATACTTAGGTGACAGTATAGGGGATCTTGGTGAAATTGGCCATAATTCTCTCATCCAGCTGAGGATAAAAAAGTATGTCCTATGTTCATCTTCTGATTCTAGGCCACCTCCCCATAATTTTTTAGTATCACTGGTTTTGAATTAAGTGCAGCTCGCGACTATCACTTCCAAAGTTCTTAAACAAAAATTCGCGAATGTGGCCCATATACGTCTCGGGCGATTTTTCAATGCACCATTTTTGGTACGAACTATACTCAGGTTAGAACTATAAAGGTTATAACTAGAAAGGTTGTAAATAAAAGGATAAGTACTTACAGGAGTGGTACTCTTGCTGCGTGCGCTGATCTCAGACGAGGCGTTGCTGTGTCGCTGCGAGTCGCGCGGCCGCTCGGGCGCCGGCGACGCGCGGCACGACCCGTCCGGGGAGTCGCGCGACTGCAACACATCACACATTTTTATATTTTATATTTTTATAGGGAAATGTCTATATGGATATGGCTATGACAACTGAAGAGACAAAACACGGAAAATATGTAAAAAAAAACAAGGAAAATTCATCACGTTTGCCTTTATTTGGTACTGCAAATTCAAAAGAGGTGTAGATACCTACGTATTATTTTATGAAGCCATTAGCCACATACGACACTCATGACAGAATACAGTCGTCATACATATAAAAAGCTCTACAACTCCATGCAAAAATCTACTAAGATCATGTTATGAAGGTTACACTACAGTTCACACACCATTTGTCAGCAAGGTGACCGTCACAGTCGCGTGCTATTTTCGTAATAATCGCAATAATTATATCACTTAAATATCTCTTTACATATGTCTGGAAGTTAGGTTTAATACTGTTGACCTTGGACCAAGGTGGCAAGGTCAAGTGCCATGATTAATGGGTCTTACAGATCATTACGTGTGTTCAACAACGAAATTAATTAATCTTGGAGCAAATTGTTGGNAGCCGGTAGTTGTCGGAGCGCGGGCTGCCGCTGAACCCCGACCCCGAGCCTGCGCTGCCGCCGCCTAATGGTGCAGGGTACTTAGTAAGGTGGCCTTAATAGGGTTTCATGCCTAAAGACCATTGGGGTACGTTACTACATGGTGCTTTTGATAGGCCTCAATTGGTAATGAAGTTTGAACACTTTAACTAGTACTCCTGCTTCATCTCACTTCTGAAAGCCTGCTTTGATGATTGAAATTAAATCATCAACATGTATAAACCTAGGTACTTTGGTATCTTATGGTCGTTCAGTGTTTATGCGCATTTGTATTGGCCATTTAAATAGACAATTTGGTTACTTATTTCAGAATGCTGACTATGCATGAAAATTAAATTTCTTAAAATTGCAATGAAACATTTAAAATATACTCCGATATATGCATAACAACCTCACAAAAAATCGTAACTGACAATCAAACTGCACATTTTATTAAATAAGTACATTAGCAAAATGTAACATAACATATTCAAAGTAACAGACACGGCCTACTGTCAGGCGTGGCACTAATGTGGCGACTTCCGACGCCCCTGACCCGTCTGCTTACTTGCTACTTATCAATAACCTGGATTACACACACACTACTTTGTTACAATGTTCACGCTATTTGTACAAAATATAGAACACAGTGCTTTGATGCAAAGTATAACTGTGTTGGGTATTGTTAAAATGTTGTGACAATACGAAATCACTTTTAAGAATTTATTTCTTAAGTTTTATCACTGCATTTAATGTTTGCAAACTATGGAAACTTTGAATTTAAGGTTATAAAATCTCCAGCCTTTTTTGGACATTTTACAAGCTAGATAGAACCGATACTGAGGACATCTCATTTAGTGGTAGTGAAGGAGATTAGCCCTTAGTCTGTGAGAGCCTTTTTTATGAGAGCAAAAAACAGTGTCTTCTATAAAAAATTGTCTGTAAGACTTTTAGTTCTAGTTACAATGTTCTAAGCTAGATAGCTCACTGTCAGACAGAGACAACGCCATAGAAAAGCAATCAAAATTAAAAACATTTCTATTCAACTATTGTCAGATAGCTATTTAGAACTTTATCAGGAACTTGTGAAATTGGCCGTTAATATTATAAATTATGTCAATAAACCTTTAACATAGCATCACAACAATAGCACATCAGACAGTTCAAGTATGGTCTCAGGCCAGACATCGTATAAGGCAGAGGTGTCCCACATTGAATGCATCGGGGACGCGCGTTCCTACCCATATAGACTGGCTTACTTTCTAACGTCATATAATAGGTGCATCATACTTGTTGTTATGTATTTGGATGAAATTGTTCTTGTGTGTGAGGCTATTGCTTTTGTTTGAAGTTTATGTAAGAAGTGAGTTACAGGTTTAAGGGTAAGTGCAGTATTGGAAAAAATGCCGAATTCTTCAGATTATAATATCAATTTCTAAGGATTTTACCCTATTTATTTATTTACCCTAGGCACTAGGTTATGGATAGTCTGTGGGATTGTTCGGAAAAGTACCGAGGCCTTTGAATACCAAGAAAGTCACTAAACACGATCTTCTTGTTTACCCATTGCGAAAGGGGTCATTAGGCCATGTAAAGATTGCTTAGCTACCAAAAGGAGGCCCTGGGCTGGAGTTAGTGGTACATGAGGATAAGGGAAGGATGATGATGAGCAGTTGTCGTACCGTTGTAGAGGGGTTGCGTGGCGATGGGCATGCGCGCGCAGGCGGGGGGGTGCTCGCGCGCGGCGGCCCAGTCGCGGTACACGCGCGCGTCGCACCCCGTGCGCCACGCCGACAGCTCCACGCTGCGGATCTGGGGACATGACACACGGATTAGAAATTGGCTTCATTTTCACATGTATCCCGAGAAACTAGATAATGCTCAATATCACCAACAGTCCCTAAGTTTACGGGATCTCCTGACAGGTTCGTCTCGTTTTCACCAACCGTTAGGTGTCAGAATGTCGGTGAGACTACATTCTAAGGTAAGGGGAGCTTTTAAGCAAAGGATCCCATACTTAGGTGACAGTATAGGGGATCTTGGTGAAATTGGCCATAATTCTCTCATCCAGCTGAGGATAAAAAAGTATGTCCTATGTTCATCTTCTGATTCTAGGCCACCTCCCCATAATTTTTTAGTATCACTGGTTTTGAATTAAGTGCAGCTCGCGACTATCACTTCCAAAGTTCTTAAACAAAAATTCGCGAATGTGGCCCATATACGTCTCGGGCGATTTTTCAATGCACCATTTTTGGTACGAACTATACTCAGGTTAGAACTATAAAGGTTATAACTAGAAAGGTTGTAAATAAAAGGATAAGTACTTACAGGAGTGGTACTCTTGCTGCGTGCGCTGATCTCAGACGAGGCGTTGCTGTGTCGCTGCGAGTCGCGCGGCCGCTCGGGCGCCGGCGACGCGCGGCACGACCCGTCCGGGGAGTCGCGCGACTGCAACACATCACACATTTTTATATTTTATATTTTTATAGGGAAATGTCTATATGGATATGGCTATGACAACTGAAGAGACAAAACACGGAAAATATGTAAAAAAAAACAAGGAAAATTCATCACGTTTGCCTTTATTTGGTACTGCAAATTCAAAAGAGGTGTAGATACCTACGTATTATTTTATGAAGCCATTAGCCACATACGACACTCATGACAGAATACAGTCGTCATACATATAAAAAGCTCTACAACTCCATGCAAAAATCTACTAAGATCATGTTATGAAGGTTACACTACAGTTCACACACCATTTGTCAGCAAGGTGACCGTCACAGTCGCGTGCTATTTTCGTAATAATCGCAATAATTATATCACTTAAATATCTCTTTACATATGTCTGGAAGTTAGGTTTAATACTGTTGACCTTGGACCAAGGTGGCAAGGTCAAGTGCCATGATTAATGGGTCTTACAGATCATTACGTGTGTTCAACAACGAAATTAATTAATCTTGGAGCAAATTGTTGGTAAAGCGATTTCCTTTACTTGAGTGTTTACTTTGTGCTGCGTGATTGAAGTATTTGATCAAAATGTTTGCTGATTGGTTGAACTAATTTAGTAAATTCAATCGAACTTAATAAATAATATTTGAGCAGACCTTTTTGTACTTCCTAATTTTTTATTGAGCTGAGGATGCATAAGATGAGCATAAATTGTTGGGTTCAACTTTCAGTCTAACTGGATGTAGCTGAGAACTAGTGTTTTACGTGGAGTAACTCCCTCCTTATCCAAGCTGCCAAGGCTATCCGTTACCCCTCGTAAATATAGGTGATCAGACGTTCAGACTACTAATGAGTTAATTCTGTGGATAGCATGATGATTGCCAAAGATGACAGCCGGGACCCAACAAGTAATGTTAACATCTAACATAATCCGTATACTACCTACTGCATAAATGATACTTTAAAGCCCCACCAGACAAGACTCACAGCTTAACGGTAGTAAAGTGTTACCTTATTATGTGGCGTGGGCGTGGGCATGCTGTTGGCGCCGCTGACGAGCCGCAGCTGTTGTCTGATGTTCGCCTTCTCTCGCGCGCGCTTGCGCTGGAACTCCTCCTCCACTCTGTCGGGTAATATATAATTTATTTTAATGCTTCCTATAGGGTGAAAAATGAAGATTTAAGGATAAAGTGTGACGGCTCGGAGGGGGAAACACTGGCGCCTTAAGAGTGCCAACGCAATTTCTTGCCAACGTTACTTCATGCAACATGCATGAGGTAGAATACTTTCTTGAGCAAATACAGTGATAAATGTCCGTCTTTTTAAAAGTTTTTTTTCTAGAAAAGGTCTTCATCCGGCAGTCTAAGAATAAAGACGTAAGGCTGCTAAAATAAAATGCCTGTTTAAACCCACCTCCTCATGGCCTCCAGCTCTGTTCTTCTCTGCTGCTCCTTTAGATCAGCTTCCTTGGACAGCTTCTCCGCCAGGCGCCGTCGTTCCAGCTGTCTCACAGTCGACTGGAACGTGAAGCGCTTGCCACGACCTGCTGCTTGCGATGAGCGCTGTAACAACAAAAAAAGGAAAAAGGTTAATTAAATTCTTCGAAGAATTTTATAGGTTAAAACGGAAGACAAGGCATCAGGAGGCGTTAGTGCAATGGGTCATTGATCGGTGACGCAAATTTTGAGTAGACCCATGAAATTATTGGAAATAATTATTTAACTGGTGGATTCCCAGAAAACATAAAGAACCGATTCATTTGGAAAATTCTTCTCCCGTCATTTAAAAACTGTCCTTAGGTACTAAAAGTTAACTTTCACATTCTTTCGTGACGTGTAGATACATGAAAAGTTGAAATTCGCTCATTATGGTAAACATACTCCAGCGACATGACCCCTGGCCTGCTATCCGTACATCAAGATAGCATGGCTGCCAGTAGCGATGCGTCTAGTTACCGCGCCCCGGTCACATACCGACCTTGTGAGACATTGGACTAACGTTCTTCATTCATTGTTACGTGACTTTTATGTTGCTGAAGAAGATAAGGGGAAGAATTGTGAGATCTTTTTGGCTAAACAAAAAATAGATACGTTGAAAAACAACTATTCTGGTACTTTTCACAGTTGCCTAGTTGGTAATATTCAAAAATGTTCATGGATGAATCTTAAATCTCATCCAAGGCGCCAACATCAGAAAAGTGTTACTTAACCCTGATCCAATGCCTTACAAGTTATGAGAAAACCATTAATCCAAAGTAGACTTTCATTTGTTGACCTGAGTAGAATACTTACTCAAGAATGGGGTCAAATTCGAAAAAGTTAATAGATTTTCGCAAGTTCAAAGTGGCGCTAGTTCAATTCAAACGAGATTTGTGCCATTATCCGCTTATTTCAACTGGTCTTTTATTGAAAAGGCGATAATTTAGATACGATCTTAATGTTAGAATAGTTTAGAAAATCAATTGTGTGTCCGTTTCCGCATCACAAAGGCGTAGTTATCTGACGAACGATTCACACGTTTGAGGTCTGTTAGTCACTCATGATTATGGATACTTGTCCAGAAAATGCAGAAGGTCCATTTATCAAAACCGAAGAGAAAAGAAATGAAAAGTTTCTTAAATTGATCTCATTTCTGCTGAATATCGTCCAAATTCTTGCGAGCATCTTCGTTTTACAATTTGATCATATAGATAAGATTAAATTCAATCCCACGTCTAGTGTTTTTCAATAATATAATACTGTACTGTTAGGGATGACCAATTTTCCATATTCAAACTATAAAAGCGCGGGACAAACTGTGCTTGTCTGATTTTGACAGATGTCATTCGTGGCGGGAACGTCGGTCAAGTTCTGTGAGACTGATATTTTTCCTACTATTATTTTCATATTGAGAGCTAAGTGATTGTTATTTTATTCCTATTTAAATAAGCATCGGTCGATAAGTTTAATTTGAAATTGTATTTGGCTATTCTAATAAAACCTCTTATATTTACTTCTATTTAAAGAAGACCACTTCTGATCGCTAAAATCAGAAGTGGGATAAAGAACTACACTGCTCACATTTTCGTTATAAATAAAGGAACAAAATAACAGTCACTACTAATTTATTTTTGGTATTGACGTGTGGTTACTTGTTTTGTGTTTTCATTGTGCGTATTGAGTGAGTGCTTAACTATGCCTAGGCGGTCTCGTCATCGTCGATTGCGAAGTAAGTAAGTCACGTAATTGTTCGCACAATTCCCAAAACGGGTCCGTGAGTGATGAATCTGCATGTACCCCGTATAATGCTCGCGCACATAATCGCGACCATCACCGTTCCCGATCTATATCGCAACGCTTGCGTTCACGTGAAAATCCCCCGCGTTCTAGGCATTCACCACGTGACAGTGATAATGCATTACACAGTACCCTCAGTGACATCATGACGAGACTTAACGCCATGCAAATACTTTGAATAACTCGTTGCAAAACGTTAATCAAGCTTCAAATACTCTAAATAACCCTATGCATGAGGTCACTCCACGTCCTAGCAGTCCTAGACTTGACCGCTGTTTCGCAACGAGCTCGCGTGGACAACTCCGGGGGTTTAAAATTATCAACAGCCATTCGTACTGCCGATCCAACTATTCGCGATTACGAATGCCTATCAAGAGTAGCTTCTTGTCTCAAAGGTTATGCCAAAGTGTGGCTAACTGAGTGGGTCAGGAATGACCGAACATGGTAAAATTTTAAAATCGAATTTAAGCCCTTATGCCCTCGGAAGTTGGACTACGCTAATATACTTTTCGATGTCATAAGTACGACATCCGATAAATACCCAACGTATGCCGAATACGCCCGGCGTAATTTGTTACGGTTGCGTATAGTTAAAGGCATAATCGACACTCTACACCCAGCATACGTTTCTTGGTTCGGGACCTAGTAGTAAATGCACCAGAGGTCAACAGAGAAGCTCTACGAGAGATCAGCAGGAATCTGGCCAGCGAGCTCCTGAAGAAGAACCAACCAAACCGTTAATAAGTCCAGAGGTCCGCCACGTGAATATAAGGTCGACGACCTGGCCTTCGTTATAAAATACTNAACGTTTCTTGGTTCGGGACCTAGTAGTAAATGCACCAGAGGTCAACAGAGAAGCTCTACGAGAGATCAGCAGGAATCTGGCCAGCGAGCTCCTGAAGAAGAACCAACCAAACCGTTAATAAGTCCAGAGGTCCGCCACGTGAATATAAGGTCGACGACCTGGCCTTCGTTATAAAATACTCGCAGTCAACGGGCAAATTGGACCCGGGAATGCGAGGGCCGTACAAGGTCACCAAGGTTCTGCCCAACGGCCGATACGAGCGCGGGAACTGGGGTAAGACCACGCAGGTAGCCTTCCAGCACATGGTACCTTGGAAGGGAGAATGGTGCCCCGAGACCTGTGCTTCGTGAGTAAGTTACTCCATGATCCGCTTTTAAGCTCTGTTCCAGATACGCTCACGAAGCTCGCTAGCTTTGTGTATCCCTGGAGCGAGGGGTGCGTCTCCCAACAATGGCGTTTGTCGCCCAACTTTAATGCGTTTGTCGCACAAATATGGCGTTTGTCGCCCAACAATGGCGTTTGACGCCCAACTTTAATGCGTTTGTCGCACAAATATGGCGTTTGTCGCCCAACAATGGCGTTTGTCGCCTAACTTGAATGCGTTTGTCGCACAACAATGGCGTTGGTCGCCCAACAATGGCGTTTGTCGCCCAACTTTAATGCGTTTGTCGCACAACAATGGCGTTGTCCACGCCCCAACAATGGCGTTTGTCGTCCAACTTTAATGCGTTTGTCGCACAAATATGGCGTTTGTCGCCCAACAATGGCGTTTGTCGCCCAACTTTGAATGCGTTTGTCGCACAACAATGGCGTTGGTCGCCCAACAATGGCGTTTGTCGCCCAACTTTAATGCGTTTGTCGCACAACAATGGCGTTGGTCGCCCAACAATGGCGTTTGTCGCCCAACTTTAATGCGTTTGTCGCACAACAATGCGTTTGTCGCCCAACAATGGCGTTTAGCGACACGAGAATAATAGCGTGTGATTTTCAGATGATGGAACCAATGACTCTGGCGGCAATTCAGGTCACCCTAGTGGCAGGCCACCGTGCAGCGGGTGGACTATCTATGCCGGAGCTGAACGAAGTCGGAGCTAGCGGCGGTGGCGTCACCTCAGGACAACCCTACTGAAGACAAGCCCCGAAACGAGAAGAGTGGAGTCGAGGGCGACTCAGCGTTAGGAGAGGCGTGTTAGGGATGACCAATTTTCCATATTCAAACTATAAAAGCCGCGGGACAAACTGTGCTTGTCTGATTTTGACAGATGTCATTCGTGGCGGGAACGTCGGTCAAGTTTGTGAGACTGATATTTTTCCTACTATTATTTTCATATTGAGAGCTAAGTGATTGTTATTTTATTCCTATTTAAATAAGCATCGGTCGATAAGTTTAATTTGAAATTGTATTTGGCTATTCTAATAAAACCTCTTATATTTACTTCTATTTAAAGAAGACCACTTCTGATCGCTAAAAGTACTATATAGAGTGCGAATATCTAGTAGAGTTTATTGCTCGCTTACAAGTTCAAGACACGTAACACAACAAGTTGCTCTTCAGGATCAATTCGTACATCTCAGGTTCTTCTCAAACTAATTTTTCCATCTATACTTTATAGTACACAGTACTAACAACGAAAGTAAAAGGTGAGAACATTAGTAAGCTGGTCTGACTGTATTCAGAGCGTGTGACCGGCGCATGCGCACACCAAGTGTACCGGGTTCGATGCTCATTTGCTAATACGTTTCATAATGTATTGAGACGCAATTGTAATTAAATAGTTTTACGCGTTTTAGGTGAGATCTCAATTAGATGAATTTAGATTGGTTAATAGATCGTGTATTGATATAATTCTTGATTGTTTTCTTCTATTACATAAGGTTCCACGCCTTTTCTCAAGAAAAGAGGTGTGTTAGTCTTGTTTCTGATGGGTCAATGTACAATATTATTTATTTGTACGATAATGTTTCCATGAGGATTTGACAATATAAGTATCTTCAGCAGCACCATATTAGAATTGATCATCTATTTATTTATGTGCAAACTAATACTTATTCAGAGTAATAATGCCACTATATACTCTGAACATAATTATCATCCGACATAGCATTTGAGTGATTTTGATGGTGTCAAACAATAACTAATAGAAGGGCTCACGTCATAGATAGCGCGCGAGGATGCCCGCACTATGATGCGTCTAATTTATAGATCCTATCGCGCGCAGGTTGCATCCTCTGCGCTTGCGCAACCGACCTCCCTACATTTGTACGAATATATATTTATAGTTTAAATGTGTAATACAGTTATGTGCAGAGCCAAAGTATAGTTAACTTAAAATGACAAGAGTTACCTATGTATAAATGCTTATAATTTTATTATTAGACTAGCTTCCGCCAGCGGTGTCGCCCGCGTCCTGAGGGAACTACTCTGCGCACCCGGATAAAAGGAAGCCTATAGTCTTCTTTCGATAAATAGGCTTCTAACACTGAAATATTTTTTCAAATCTGACTGGTAGAACTTCCTGGATTAGCACGTTCAAGCAAACAAACTCTTCAGCTTATATAATATTACTATAGATAATTAAAACAGTAGGTAAGGCTTTGCACTTTACTGTAGAAATAATAAAATACACAATACACGTAATAAATCGTAAAAATAACATAATCCACAATGCCAACAGATAATTAATATCTACTCTAATACTCGTATGTTACCTTCAAAAGCTAAAACTAATTGGCGAAATTGTCCCCATTCGGGCACACGACACGGTTTCAGCTAATATTGACTGTCACTGCTTGGGACAAATATCGTGCTTACATTAGATCGCGCAATGACGCGAACG
>NWSH02000517.1:16087132-16105232 GCA_002382865.2 Heliothis virescens
CAACAATGGCGTTTGTCGCCCAACTTTAATGCGTTTGTCGCACAACAATGGCGTTTGTCGCCCAACAATGGCGTTTGTCGCCCAACTTGAATGCGTTTGTCGCCCAACTTGAATGCGTTTGTCGCACAACAATGGCGTTTAGCGACACGAGAATAATAGCGTGTGATTTTCAGATGATGAAACCAATGACTCTGGCGGCAATTCAGGTCACCCTAGTGGCAGCGACCGTGCAGCGGGTGGACTACCTATGCCGGAGCTGAACGAAGTCGGAGCTGGCGGCAGTGGCATCACCTCAGGACAACCCTACTGAAGACAAGCCCCGAAACGAGAAGAGTGGAGTCGAGGGCGACTCAGCGTCAGGAGAGGCCGTGTTAGGGATGACCAATATTCCATATTCAAACTATAAAAGCGCGGGACAAACTGCGCTTGTCTGATTTTGACAGATGTCATTCGTGGCGGGAACGTCGGTCAAGTTCTGTGAGACTTATATTTTTGATTACTATTATTCTCATATTGTGAGTTGAGTAATTGTTATTTTGTTCCTATTTAAATAAGCATCGGTCGATAAGTTTAATTTGAAATTGTATTTGGCTATTCTAATAAAACCTCCTATATTTTATTATTTAAAGAAGACCACTTCTGATCGCTAAAAATATTATACTAGCTTCCGCCAGCGGTTTCACCAGCATTCCCGTGGGAACTACTGAGCGCACCCGGATAAAAAGTAGCCTATAGTCTTTCTCCATAAATAAATATCTTCATAAATGGACTAGCTCTTGAGATTAGCGCGTTCAAACCAACAAACAAACTCTTAAGCTTTATTAGTATACAATATTTAGATATTACCAGCTTTTTTTTTGTTTTAAATATATATTTTTGAATAATTAATAGGCTCCGTAGTTTACGTCACATGCAAATAGCTGGGTACCAACGTGTAGTGGGTCGTGATGAAAAAATTTTTTTTCAGTACACAAGGAATGTCATTCATCACCTCTTGGCCTTAAGAGAGTTTCTAAAGATGTATTGGTATTTCTCCGATGTATGTATTTATAATGTGGAAGGGGCATTTCGACGTCTAGAAAGATCGATCGCTGTTATTAAATTCCGTCGGACGAGAATTCTTGATCTAGCTTTGAAAGCTTTATTGTGAATATTATATTGATGAACTTCTAAAGTAAGCATGCACTCTTAATAAAGAATAAATGATTTTATGGCATTTTTGTGGCGAAACACTGAACATCCAAAATTAAAAGTTAGTAGTCTGCTATCGACTCAGCAAGAAGAAGATTTTCTGAGTTTCGAAAATTGTTATAGTAGAAGCTAAAACGCGGTGTATCATTACAAAGTAGGTTTATTTAATAAAACAATAAAATTCTATGGTTATATTATCGCTATTTCATTATTCAGAAACTTAAATTATGTTTAAAACCAAGGCACATATCAAATTACTATCTCCCAACCGCGGTTTCACCTGCGTCACGCGTGAACTAATTCCCGGACCATGAAAAAAAATGCCTATACTCGGTTGTTCTTTTGATATATTACGTATGTTTACTGCCAAATTTCATCAAAATCCGTTCGGTAGTTTTTGGGTGTTAAATAACAAACATACATACATCCTCCCAAACTTTCATATTTATAATATTATAGTAAGATTTGCCTTTACCGTCATAATTTTAGAAGCAGGCAGTGCAGAATTCACCAAATTAATACGTAATGATAAACCCTTATTGATTTTCTCTCACGATGTCTCACACACGTATCAAGCATTAATAATGAATGGTCCTAAGTGGCGCCCTCTATATGTTCTCCTAAGATTTGAAATAATGTCATAGATAATTTAACAGGAAGATAAGCCTTAGTTCATAATGGTGAACTATGTTTAAGCTGCTAAATCCTCGGGTTTATTCCCTAGGCTGCAAGATTAATAGTAACCAAATACTATTTTGGTGAAATTATAATCAATTGGCCTGTTTACTGTTTATAGATAAAGCCGCTGTAGATCAAAAC
The DNA here is from genome assembly GCA_002382865.2 of Heliothis virescens. Taxonomy (NCBI): domain Eukaryota; kingdom Metazoa; phylum Arthropoda; class Insecta; order Lepidoptera; family Noctuidae; genus Heliothis; species Heliothis virescens. The sequence goes on from NWSH02000517.1 coordinate 16,089,143, forward strand.
TGTTTATTCAGTATTTTTTCTCATATTATTTCAGTGCGTTATTTTGTCTAAATAAAAAAAAACAATTGCTTGGTTACTCATATTTATAAGGGTACCATTTATTGTGCTCTTGACAGTTGCTGTCAGCCAGTCCTAAAAAGCTAGTAGTTCCTTGAAAACTGGCAGCTGTTAACTGCACAAAAACGCGGTACCCCTAAACCTAATTTTTGTATAACAATGCGGCACCATACCCACAGTCAAACCGCTAAACCGGTTTTGTGGGAGATTGTCTAAAATTATATTGTATCTTTTTATAATAATAAATAAATAAATAAATAAATGCATCAAATATTGGAAAAATAAAAACAAAAGAAGATTTTGTTGGCACGCCAAAAACGTGTGTTCCATCCCTAACATCCACAAACACGGCACATCATAACTCACAACTCCAGTCTTTCCTATTTCTTCACAATCTGACATCAAAAGTCCATATTATTTTTTAGGTGGAGTTTGGAAGGTTTGTTGTCCATTCAAAAAGGGCACGCCTGGAGGGCATTCTTTATGATTTATCGTCGGCGTGTCCACCGCACTCCCGTCTGACCCGCATCAGATAGCTGTTAGACTCTTTATATAGCTGTCTGACTCACCCTTTGTACCTTCATGAATAATTAAAATAGGTATTAGTTTGGGCTAATTAGATTTGGATTAACTTTTGTCGTTTTAGTTTTTGGGATTTGTTTTTTTTTTAAATTGGGAGGGTAATTATTATTTTTTATGTATGTAATAAGCCTGAGCAAAATTTTAATACAATTTAAATTTTAAAGGATAATTTTTTAAAGTAAAAAAAAAAATAAGTTCAAAAACTAAAACCCGACTACTGAAATATCGGGCTCTAAAAAGCAAAAAACAAGATAATATGCATTAATGTGTTACATAAAATACTAATCATAAGNCGGTTTGACGTATGTATATCATCGTATCTTGAGTAATCTTCTTTGTTACAACGAACAATGTAGCAAGAGTCAAGTTACTTATTCCTCATGCTCATACCTGTTCCGCGAGCCTATTCTTCACAACTAAAACCTTTGTCATGTTGCTAAACTTTATGAAGTGGCAGACAATGCGCCGTTAAGTGCGTATTAAGTAATTCTAATTTATACACTTAGGGGACAATAGCTTCATGCCTTCTCAATTTAAAGTGGAGCGCTTAAGTAACACATTGTGAAAGCTAGACCAGCCTAGCCGAACAAATGTGCGGTAATATGAGTGACAATGGGAGATGGGACCGACCAATATAGGGAGAACCCTAACTTCCTCATCTTGTGAGAATTTCGTGAGAGATGCAGGGGTCAACTAAGTATGGTTAGTGGTGACACCTGTCAAGTGGTTTGTGCTTAAAATGGTGTCGTTTACACAACGTTATAGTTGTGCATAAACAGAGAATTTTAGTAAAAAGTAGTGAACTTCATTTCAAGTTCTCTGATCCACAACCAGGTTAGTAGCGTAAGTATTTGTAAAATATCTTGGTTACCCACACCACATTGCAGAATTTCTTAGATTCTCTACTTTCGCAAACGTAAGGTAAATCTGGCTTAACAATTTGAATATCTAGAATAATTATTTACATTCTTGAACTCGCGTTCAGATATCTCTTGTTTCAAGGATATGACTTAATGAAAACAAATGCAACGTAACTATTCATGACAGTTGATTGAAAGAGATTCTAGTTGTAAAAACTACTAGTTTTTCATTGTTGATAGTAACTTGGCGTTAGTGCATCGTCAAAGACTGTAAGAGGAGGGATTATATCCCATATTAGCTTACTTTATTTAAAAAAAAACAATGCACACTTTCCATACTATAATTTGCTTCATAGCAGCATAGGTAAAACAAGGAAAAATCTGCATACTTTATATTTAGATACAGCATTATTAATTCTCAAGTACACCACACAACAAAACACCCAAGAAGACAGCCATATCTAATGTGACAACTCGTGCGCAGTTTTCCGTGACATCAATACTTATTCTATAGCTCAACATTATAGGTATGTGGTGCGAGTCCACGCGCTGAATACGGGACGCAAGGTCGCTCCTTTGTGGGACACAATGGTATGACAAACGGACCGACTGGGGTACGGAACTAACATGGTCACATTTGAAATATTTGAGTGAAGGACCAATGACCTGGCTGATCGATATTGAAGGTGGATCTTTATTGTAAAGGGATTTTTATGTGTGGTTTTTTTTTCTAGCATCTATAGTGGTTGCTTCTGCTTTTTGTTGAGTGAACTGAAGGTTTTTTTTTAAACCTAGCTAGCCCTAGTGTCAGAGTAGGTACTAGCCTTTGTATCAGGTTCCTGATAAAGGTTAAGTAGCCAATGATAGACAGCCGAAACATACAGTAAGATATTCATTCAGCCATTTTCTTTTTTGCATTACACACCAGGATTCTCATATTCCTGAGAATCCTGGTGTGTGATGCAAAAAAGACTGATTTGTATCAATACAACTCCTGAAAGGTATCAAGTGCTCTACTAGCTCTACAAAAAGACTACTTATCCATTGAAAAGGTTTGATTTTAGCAGACACGATATTTTAAAGAATAAATTGAAAACATGTTATGACGTGGAAGCCTCATCAAACATTCATAATTTTGAAGGTAACATAGTTTCAATATATTACCCAACAGCACAGAATTGCCGCCGAATTCCAAGAACTACAAGAAACAGTTGAGCGTCACAGTAGATCAGTATGCAAAGTAGGTTTGTGCGTTTGTTCAGCTGTGTACTCTGATCGGCTAGCTGTGTATTTTAGAAACGAAAATAAGTGTAGCAGGGAAAATTATTACCCAATGTATGTAATAATGAAGGTTATGAAATGGATCAGTTACAGAAGAGTTATGTTAGCTTGTACGTAAAATAGTTTACTCATTGCGTGAGTTGCAGGGAGCAATAGTAAGAAATATTGTGTGGGAAGTTTCTATAGATGGATACGTTGTTTCATTTAATGTTGATATTAAAAAAATCCTTTCTAGCATGCATATTTGAAACCCATATGAAACTTAGAATATGATAGGAGAGAATGTTTAACCAACAATGCCAGAAAAAAAAAATTTAGCAAGCTATTTCATTTTGACGTGTAACACGGTAAAATTAACTTAACATTGTAATATACACTAACATTTAACTTTTTTTCCGTCTCACAAGTTTTTTTTGGTTACAATGCACTTTTAATAAAAACATATAAGTATTATGTGATTCATATGTTGTCAATAATAATATATTAGGAATTAATTCAAAGGTTACCAATGTAACATCAGCTGCATAGTGGACTGCCATTAACCTTTACGTCAGGAAGTCTTATAAGATGTATCTTTTACATACACGTTTAAAGACGTCCATATTAATAGGTATTATAATTTAAATCGTTAGATATAATTAAGTAACGGAGATGCATTCACAGATTGGATACTTGTCTGAGTGAAAATTAAGTTTATTGAATCATTAGCAATGTTTATGAGTTTAATTAAACATCTATAGTAATGTTAGAGGAAACATGTATGTTTGTTTACTTTACCCTAAAGTTTCAGAAACTACTGAATCGATTTAAAATATTCTATGCCTACGTTATATTTTGTACATATACAGGTGACGCGGGGGAAACCACGGGGAAACAGCTATCTTCAATAAAAATATTTTAACATTCAGAGTACCACATTCATATGAACTACCTCTGAAAACTTTTCAATTTCCTTGTTTTCCTTAAAGCAAGTTGGTTCCCACACGATTGTTCACAACGTCCGGCTATTGTCAATATCTTTGAAATTGAATCACAGTACAACAACAAACTGTGAACAACATCATGTGAACAGAATATCGGAGGTGCATGTGTCCCTATGAGCTAATATAGAATTTTCATAGAGTTTTTATGTCGTCTCTAGAGAACTTTGTTTTTCAAATACTAAAGACTTTGACTTTGAAAACACTTATATGAAAATTTGTTAAAACATGGAACGGAAACAGAGAATTTGATGCCTCTTCATCAAATTCCAACGTATATTTGGTTTCTAATTATATTTTTTTTCATATGAGTTCTTTCTCCGACTTCTTCAAGACAAACTTTCCATCGTATCACTACAAAAATCACGACAATCAAAAAACCGTTATAAACATACTCACAGAAGTATCACGGGCCTAATCTAAGATCGCCGTCAGCTTAACAGTTAACAATTAACCATTTAACGCGAGCAACTGTGCCGCTAATTGTAACGAACGTACGTAACTGTTGTGTCCAATCTACGACCATCGATAACAGATTGGATATCAATTACGGCACATCAAATCGCGTAACGTGATTAGTAAATGGTTGTATCTGATGAAGTGTTGTAGTTTATTAATTACTCGTTTGATTTTGTTATTTATTGTTGGGCACGTAAGTGATGGGAGGAAGCTGAAGATTTCAGTTGTTCTTGAAAAATCACGAGAGTACGAGGATATAGTTCGTATAACTGAACCATCAATATAAAAATACAATTTTTATAATCAATATTAATTGCCTGTATTTAAAGTTAATTGCCGACTACTAGATTCCATAGCTACTACAAGATACTGAGAAAAATACGTACCAAGTGACGTTCATATTTTTTTATTTACAACCATCTTTATCAAATTAAGGTGACTAGAACATCGCACTTCGATACCAATCGATCCTTAACAGCGACCTCACAATTATAAATAAATAATAAAAACATCGATTCTATGGCCCTAACCAAATATAAGTGTCTATTTAGCAATGAAGTGTGAATGGGGTTACATGATAGGAATTTTAATTCATAGTCCAGTCCCTTAGCGTGTTGGTATTCATAGTGCGGGAACCTTAACCGTAAACCCAGCGTTTACGATTTGTGTGTTTACGTTGTAAATTATACGGTTTTGTTGAGATTTTTGTGATGTAACGGTGTGTGGCGACATTCTTATATGTAGAATGCAGTTTATTTTATTATAGGGCTTTATAGACAAACACAACGTTTGTCTACGGAGACTTTATACCCCGGATACAAGCGTTGAAGTTTATGTTACAACTATCTACTGGATAATGACTGTGGTTGACTGCTTGAATTTTGTACCTTCTACAGAAAATTATCTTGCAATCATTAAACATTATTGTTTTTGTAAACATAGAATGATACTGCGTAGTTATGTGATATGATTAAATATAATGTTTCAATCTCGGATTATAAACGATTGCAAAAACTTCAGCAGAGTACTTATACCTCTTAAGCCTTAAAATGACTCTTGTGTTGTAAGCTAAATATCACACAAGTCGAGTATCAGCAAATATTGACTGGTTACTAATTAACATAGTTTCTATATGTAAGTGTGAGGTAAAACGTCCACGTTACGTAATTACACCTCATCTCGTATATAAATAAGCTATGAAATCATAGCTGCGCGAGCGCACGCCATGTCACACAAAAACATTGGAATCTTGTCATAACTATGAAGATATACGTTGCTAATATTCTACATAGTTCGCTTATCTGTCACGTTTCGACTGTAAAACTACTGCACATATTTTAATGGCACATGAAAACATGTTCTGAAAGAAAAACAAAAGACAGTGTTAATCCCTAAGTACATATATACCTTTGCTATTTCAATAGCCTCATAGTATAGTTACTCCAAATGTCTACAATAAAGAGGTATTATTTTGATGGATGAGATATAAGAAAGCCACATGGTTTCACCTTCTTACATAGTTTAAGACTGAAACAAAACTTTTGGTGAACTGAAACAAACTTGGGGTCGGCTTCCAGTCCTCTAGGAATACTTGGAAAAATGGCCAATTCGAGGAAAAGGCCATCTGGGTAATACGATATCCTTTTGTAAGTCATACAAAACTTTCGTATTGTATGTATCTACTATAGTTTATGAAGTAATATTGTTTGCATGTTCTTGTTGCTTTCGAAACAGTGATTATGATGTGATGCAGAGCGTTTGTGATTGACACCCGATTGTTGCTAATTATTGCTGAAATATCATGTTTACAGGTTTATTGCTGTGACCTGAAACTATTTCTGTGTTGCAGTACTAGCAGTTTGTTGCGCCACTTGTTTTGGTACATCATTTGTTGTAATTAGCTAACAGTGTTAATTTTCGTATACATAGAGGTGATATGACTGGCTGTTGCTGTTTCTTGCGATTTCACTCGTGTTCCGAGGGAACTTCTTTCGATAACTGGATAAAACATAGTCTATCAATGTCACCCGGGGATAGTGCAGGTTCTCAACAGTGAAATATTTTTTCAAACCAGTTCGGACGTTTTATGTTTATAGCCTTTCGGGGAAAAGCAAATGAATTACCAAAAAAAAAAATTCTTCCTCTTTATAACGTTTACTAAAGCTAAGTTCAGGTTGTCAATATGCAGGAACATCGCAAGTATTACTGCATTTTAGGTGGCATTCAATTAGTGAAACTATAAACATTCTACGACAGCTACAAAAGTAACAAAGCTCATAAACTAAAGATTAATTCAATTCCACAATTATCACGCAGTACAAGATGAGTAAAAATTCCAAGCAGTAACTTGTACAATATTAGCATAACCTACAATATTATTAAACGCACGTACCAGTGAGTTTTCGTAAGTATTTGTAAATAGTTGTCGGGAGCCCTTCATTTACATTACAATTCAACACGTTGCGCGTGCGACTGTTGTAGCCGAATACTGAAATGATACTCTACTTAAAGTGGCGCTTAGACTTTATATATCAATGCTCCTGTTTTGTGAGGCTGGCTTTAAGTATGGACAAGCTTAAACATTACTCATTCTAGGATTATGATATCATTGTAAATTATAAAGGCAGTGGATGATTTTCTATAAACATAGAGTATCTACATAGAGTCTTTTCTCAAGTGTCATGATATTTTTCTACATAGGAAAATATTAAAAGTCGTGGTGGCCTCGTGGGTAAAGCACCAACCTCTCAAGCATGAGTGTGTGGGTTCGATTCCAGGTCAGGCAAGTACCAATGCAACTTTTTAAAGTTTGTATATACGTTTTAAGTATATCTTAGACATCAATGGCTGATAAAAGGTGAAGGAAAACATCTCGAGGAAACCTGGACTATAAAGTCTGAAATCACCAACCCGCATTGAGCAAGCGTAGTGATTGACGCCCAATCTTCCTCGGCGTAAGAGGAGGTCTGTGCCCAGTAGTGGGGCGATAGAAAGGCTATCAAAAATAGATATTGATATGGAACCTTGCGTACGCGTGTCCAACTCTTACTTGGTCGGTTTTTTTTAAGTTTTTAATGTAACATTCGTTGTAAAAGCGAGGTGTAAAGATACAACGGAACACAGTAGAGTAGTACTAAGTGCTAGGTCACAACTTCACAGCGGTCTTGTGGAAATTTATAGCCTGAAGCTACACTAAGAGTGCGCTTGGATGTCCACGTTTTTGTTCAATAATTTCTGTTTGGAATTAAAATAAAAATATTTTATTTAAAACAGTTTTTTCTCGTGGATTTTGATTTAAAACAGTTTTTTTTATTTACGGCTTATCGGCTTGGTTCACAAACCGCAGATATTACGAATATTAGCTCTGAAAGGACAATGGGCAAGTTGTATGGGATTTGGTACCACCTCCAACAGTAATGTATGATACATCATTAGAAACGCCTTTACGTGAAGAATCATAAAAACGATGGGGCTTGTCTCAATTAGTTGTCCGATCCGAGTAATTATTAAAATTGCTTCGACAAAACAATAGTATGTCATCTAAATACGCAAATGTATTATAAGGAATATGTTGCCACTTTAATCACTTTAAACTCAGTTAATATACATCTTCTAATCTTTAATATACACTTAATCATAATCTAAAGGTTTTACAATAGACCATGGAGTCAAACTACAGACACACCATCATCAACCGATTTGACAATAGTTCAAACGTACACATTAAGTTTCTGTTTTTTTTTTGGAAGCAAATCTTCAATAAGTACTCACTACTCACTTCCCCTACTCTAAGAGGAGCACGATAGAGTGTTCGATTCTAAACATTTACATAATTGGTTTTAAACACTGAAAGGCTTTCATCAAATACCTATGGACAGTTGTGTATGAGCTACAAAAGTTTCCACAGTCTTTTTTAATACAGTCGGTAGGCAAACGTTCTAAAACGGACCCATTCCTGTTTTTTTTACTCATACCGGATTTTATTCAATATTGTTTGAACTTAAGAACTGCATATATGTTGATGACTTAGTGGTCATGGCAAATTCTATTAGTCGATGTCACGCAAATTGGACAAGGATTTGAGACTAGTCGCCATAATAATCATTTTTTGTCTTACCAAAACCTACGCAATGGTACTACAATCAACACTGTTGGACGGGGGTACCAAAACGCCCATCGTCCTTTAGGTAGGTACCTACTTATAGTTGTCGCTAAACTTAATGGCGGCTCCAAATGAACTTCCATTCCTACCTGATACCTACCTTTTTTTATAATATCAATGGGAAATAATCAGTATGACCCCTCCCGCTGTGGATGTCAGCGGGAGGGAGTGTCAGTCTTTTACTGACTAAAACCCACCGTGTTTCTTCGGGAGCCCTTTGTGCGCCAGGGCCGCGATAGCTCTTTCGAACAACCCGCAGTAAAGGTTACATCGTGTGTTGGCTGATACCTACCTAAAATCGGTTTCCGCGCAGACTCGAGTGGGTATTCTAAGACGAAGTAAAATTTGACAAGAACTATACCTAAATAGGTATGTATGTAGGTACTACCAAGATTAACATGATACTTCGTTGATGCCTTCTTTAAGCTTTTAAGCTAAACTCTTCCAACTAACAAAACGGAATTTGTAATAAAAAATTGACCTACCTACCTAAGTAAAATAATACCTATTGATTTCGCTTTGTCAGATTAAATACGTATTACTCGCATACAATAAAGCGAGCTTAACTTGTTCGAAACATCGTCAGTTCAGCGCTTAATAAAATTAAAGCGCTTTATTTTCAATGCAGCAGTAATTCTGCAACATTTTACAACACAATTAAATTATTTTCTCGGTTGAAGAAAAGTTCGTGTTAAACATTACATTGAAACATANTCGCAAGCAAGCGTGGTGATTAATGCTCAATCCTCCTCCGTGTGAGAGGAGGCCTGTGCCCAGCAGTGGGACGACAAAAAAGGCTATTAAAAAAAAGTGCCACCAAATCCTTTGTGCTTTGTGCTGTGACAGCTTTCAGTTTTCAAGGGAATACTGACTTATTTGTATGTACTGACATCAGCATCTGTCAACTGCACCAAAAAACGGTCAGATCAAACTTCATATTATGGATTTTGTTAACTAGCCAAATAAATACAAAATGGCATAACGTTTCTTGCAGTCACATATTTTTTTGCCACAATTTACCTGCTAAATAATTTCGTGGAATTCAGACTCAACTTATAATCTGTCAATCATCATAATGAAATGCAATATGTATGGAAAAATAAAAGATACCTAATCGCTTTTAGTTTCTGACACGCGCCGCTAAATTGCATATAAAATTAGCCAGAAGCTATCAAGTTTAATATATGTAGAAATTATGCAAATGAGTAGGCATTTGATTTTAACAGTATTTTATTTATATAACTTAAGCTAACCCACAGAGTTACATATACTCCAATATTTCTTAACTCCTATTTTAAATGTATTTTTAACTATTCTCACATAAATTAAAGTAAAATATTACGTTTAAACAGTTTTATATATGTTACATTTATTAGTATTGCATAGTGGACGTTTTGTCATTAGTCAAGAGTGAACAACGGCACTATGAAATATGATCGCAAGAAATAAAGTAACTTAATAAATGTATTTGTTACAAAAAGTTGACAATTATTAATGTCTGCATTTGTTTTGATCACATTTATCATGGATTAAGGACACTTTGATGTATATTTTTTGCTTTAATTTACAGTTTATGTCTTGGCTAAATAAGTACATACGTAAGTAACTAAAAATACACAAACTTTATTTTAATATCGATTTAGATAATCCAGTTTTTTCAATAATAATGGACCCTGACCTTACCCTGAGTTAATATATTGATAGACGATATTAATACCTCATTTATAATTTTAACGGTTCACCAACATAATGTCACGATTCTCAACATAATTATAGGTTACCAAAAATATCGATTAAAACAATATAATCGATATTAGCATACAAATGGGTTTCTGAAAATAATAAATGATGGGTACATCTACATTGAATGCATATGCGATGGGACAATGGATATGTGACGTCATAAAGGCAAGGACGTCAGGTTCCTGCAAGTGTAATTTGATTTACACTGCCTGTCAACAGCTACTACAAGTAAATATAAACTAAACGATGATAGACTTGTCGTTTGAATAAATTAACAAGGCAATTATATCAGGGGACTAATGAGAGGGTTAAGTATGTATCGATGCGCGTCTTGTAATCGATGATTAGTGGTTATTAACATGATAATGATTGACAGAACATGCAGATATAATGCTTGGTTCATAATAAAGTTTTTTGTATTCTTATTTGATGTCTTGTTTTATATAAGTATAGACTTTTCTGTACTTGTTCGCAGCAAAAGTGCAGCTCGTAAAATGAATGCGTTTTACGATTTTTATATATTATAAAAGAGTCTTTGTTGCGTATACAAGATGCAAAACGATAAATAACACGTACTGTCAAAGCGATATATTTTTAAACAAAACTTTTGTTTATAAACATGTTTGTAAGATAACCTGAAGAAGAAACATGTTTTATTGACACATACATACTTCAAATTAATATCCTACTCATTATCAAAACAAAATGTTTATTTTCGTGTTGGGATCAAAGTGACACAGAATATAGGTACAAATCCATTGAGGAAACTCATTGATTAAAACATATTTTGAATATCTAAAATATCGGGGGAAATCACGGAACAAAAATTTCCACCGTGTGAAAATTCATATAGGTATGCCTTTGTAAAGTTAAAATTCAAGAAAAGTATTAAAATACACCACCAATCAAACACAAAGAGAAAACAAAGTACAACTTCATAGAAAATAAAACAATAAAATCCGCAATAAACTGAAAGTGTTGATGTTAAGATTAGCACACATTAGCCACGCTTTCGTTATGCAGATGCGATGCGCCTGCGCACTCTATGATATTTATCTATACTAATATTATAAAGCTGAAGAGTTTGTTTGTTTGTTTGTTTGTTTGTTTGTTTGAACGCGCTAATCTCAGGAACTACTGGTCCGATTTGAAAAATTCTTTCAGTGTTAGATAGCCCATTTATCGAGGAAGGCTTTAGGCTATATAACATCACGCTGCAACTATTAGGAGCGAAGAAATAAGGGAAAATGTGGAAAAAACGGGAAAGATTATTCATCCTTGAGGGCTTTCGTTGCGTGCGCTGCGAAAACGGTTCAAGATACCAAAAATATATGTAGGAAAGAATTATTCCTCTTGAAATGAGCTAAAAAAATGTCCGCGACAGTATATGTCTATCTTTTAAGATTAACTCTCTAGAACCGTTTTTATGGTAATCTTTGGTGGAAATGAATGCATTATTTGTTAAGAGTTGTATCAACGTAATAATATTAATCTTTATCCAAATAAATAATAAATAATCAATATTATTGTTGATTAAGAGTATTTAATCTATACTAATATTATACAGCTGAATAGTTTGTTTGTTTGAACGCGCTAATCTCAGGAACTACTGGTCTGATTTAAAAAAATCTTTCAGTGTTGGATAGCTCATTTATCGAGGAAGGATATAGGTTTCGTTTTATCCGGGTGCGTCGAGTAGTCTTCTATCTTCTTCTTCTTCTTCTATATAAATAAAACTCAAAGTCCTGACTGATTCACCGACTCAACAACGCACGGCCCAAACCCGTGAACCTATAAAGCTGATTTTTTTCACAGAGGTTCATCTTAAGACTCTGACGCGCGTTAGGAAAGGATTTTTTGAAATTCGTGTCCTAAGGGGTTGAAATAGGGGTTGAAGCTTTGTATGGGGAATGAATATTAATTACGAATTTCGTCATGAAACTTGGTGAAGTTACTCCTTGAAATAAATGAGTAACCACGTGTTTCACCATTTTTTTGAAATTCCACCCCTAAGGTGGTAAATAGGGGTTTAGTAATTTGTATAGAAGGCTTATGATTTTTGGAGAAAGTGACATGAAATTTTGAAGATAGGTTTCTCTTAGGGTGTAGACATCGCATCACATTTTACGAAAATATACTCCTAGGTGAGTACACGGGGGTTGGTAGTTTGTATGAAAGTCCTATGTTTTTGGTGTGTTTACCTGATGCAGAACCGCAACAGACGAGCTAAACTATAAGACATACAAGAATGGTGCCATTGTAAAAATTTATCCACGTGATGAAATTTTTCTGCTGAGATATTTAATTTGAAGATCTAGAACACCTTATGTGGAACTTCAAGAGCCCAGCTATACTATAACACGTGTAGGAATGATGTCTTAGCAAAAGTTGTTTAAACTGGTGGGTTGACTTACAAAAATGAAAGTTCTGAATCGCCTCGCATATTCAGTCGCTACCGGGCTCTTAGAATACGACATCAGATTTCAGATCTTTGATTTTGACGACCCCGTTGTCGCTGGCATAAGCGACATGATCCGCGTACGAAGTCGCGGGCAGAAGCTAGTTATAAATAATTGCGCGGAAGTGCGCGTCTGTTCCTCGAGAGCCGTGGAGCGCATCCGACTGTAGGATTATATTAGTTTGAACATCTGATAAGATGAGCCTAGCTGTTATGTACCACTCATATACACACGTCTTTATACTCTCACTGATTTTAATTTTGTGTGTTTTGGTATTTAGCAATAGTTGCATGTTTGGTTTTTTTTTTAAGTGAAAAATTCAAACTTTTTTAGTATATATTATATATTAATTTTACTATTTATATTTTGACACATTTTTTTTCCTGTAACATTTTAATATAGCTCATAAAATTATTAACTATACATTATAAAAAATGCTATTTTTTATTATTGCTATTACAAAACTATTATTATTTATACCTAATGTTAAAATAAAAACAACCTTTTATTTCAACAAAAATATCACTGACCTTATCAACTCCAAAGCACAACAAAACGTATCGCAACACGTCGATTCGCGAGCACGACTACAACAACAATAATACGCGCACAGGTGCACAAGTGCGCGCGCGCCGGCCCACGTGCCCGCTAATGCGCAGACGACGCGGCGCGCGCGTCTCCCACTACGCGCGTGACGTCATACACGTACCATGCACTTATTATAAACTAGTTTACTGTAATAGTATGCACTTCTTATGAGACACAAATTGAAATAATATTTGAAAAAAATCACTTTTTTTTCTGTTAAGAAAAATATTTTCTTTACGTTGCTACGAAAGTGCTACGGAGTTGCTACGGAAAGAATAGAGAATGATATTATTAGGTTATTTATTTAATTGTTAACCTGGTTTATTGTTATTTGTCACAATGATATTTTTAGGGGGTCTGTTTTGTTGTTTCATACGTCAGATGCTCTGAATCCTTACTAATATTATAAATCGGAAAGTGAGTTTGTTTGTTTGTTTGTTTGTTTGTTTGTTTGTTCCGCTTTCACGCCGTAACTACTGAACCGATTGCTTTGAAATTTTGCAGACGTAAAGTTAGAAGTCCGGATTAAATAATAGGGTACTTTTTATCCCGAAAAAAATAGATATTCCCGAGGGAAAACAAAAATATTGTTTGCTTGATGGATGGATTGTAGATGGCGCTGTGTGTCGAACCGAATTCCACGCGGGCGAAGCCGCGGGCGGAAAGCTAGTTTCAATATAAAGGCTTTATAACTTCATACTCCGTTAATGACTGCAGCTACGCTAATTTTAATAAAGGGTTCTTCTAACTTGATGAAAGTAGGCTATGTTAAAACACTTGCGACATAACATACGAGCTGTGACCATTATTGTGACACAACAACGGTATTACTGCGAAGTGTCAACGGAAATCAATAAATAAAAATAAATAAATCTACTGATAATGTAGAAAATATGTAGCAATATATCTATTTATTTTAATTAGTAAGCAAAATGAAGTTAATTAAGGTAAGTTATATTCTCTGCATGCTATAAGAACTAGTTAAATAAATTCAAATGTGAATTTATCTTTTCCTGCCGAACTAGTTTAGAAAGGTAGCGAAAAGCGCTTTAGTATAATAATACGACAAAAAAAGTCATCAAGATAAATTCCATCTATTAACGAGTTTAAATATTTCTAATTTTGTTTTGTTTTAACAATAAAATGTTCAGTTTAATGTGGCTATAAATATTTTAAAGGAATTTAGAAATCGCGTGGGCGGCGGGTCAGATTTTACAAGTTGTTTCATGTAGAAGTCCAATTTTTTTAATAGAACTAGTAATATTCCTCTTGTATAAAAATATGTAGGTGTCCATCATTAAACAAATGAAAACCTAACCTAGTAAAGGACATCTTCTGCCTAGCCTTTTCCCAACTATGTTGGAGTCCAGTACCAGTACCCATAACCAGTGTTTTACATGGAGCAGCTGACTCAATTATCCAGTGGCCAGTAAATCCCTTCGGATGTGGGTGGTACCACAGGGTCCCAATTTACCTAGTACATAGCTAGCATTTAGGATATATTTGGCACGTCTATCATGTCAAGCATGAACCGTTTAAAGAACGGTCTCCCAATCGATTCGCATCTGCGTGTACACGGAATACTAACTAGAGGTCAGGAATTTGCGTGTTACCGACAACAATAGTGCTAAATGCATGTATCAATTATTGTAGGTACTTCTAGTTATTTGTATAAGTATGTAGGCGCAAGGTACAGTCATGAGTAAAAAGTTACCGCCTTCAATTTCGACACTGACTCATTTTGAACTTCTATCTAATCGGTGACTTTTCGGTCTTTGACCAAAAAAATGTTACCATGACACAGGTTCCAGATAAAGTTCTAGATAGTTATCTGACAGATATGATATTCATATTTTCAATATGTCTTATTATCATGTAGGAGATTTAATTTGTAATCTGGATTATTTTTTGAACATTCAATTCTAGTTTTATACTTTTCTTAAGTAAGTACCTATAATATTTTAACACATGACTACACTTGGTTAGTAAACCCGTTTAAGTGGGTTATGTTATGGGTGATTGTTTCGAATAATCTGATGGTAAATTGTCCATAGAATGTTGATGTGCATGCAACATACTTGACACGGCATCGCAGTGTTTTGTTGAATTCCTACATACTCATAGATTCGGTTTTGTGCACGGATTAAAATACCTCCGATTATGGGGTTACTGATTTACGTAGACTTACCATGAATTTTCATGGGCCTTTAAATTATTTAACAGTTTATGTTGATTGCTTTAAAAAACTATAATATAATCAATATTCTTTATACCTCCAAGGAAAACTCTCGAAAATTTTCACAGTTTTTGAATGTAACCGACCATGAAATGATTATTTTTTAACCGACTTCAAAAAAAAGGAGGAGGTTCTCAAGTCGACCGTTTTTTTTTAATTTATTTTTTTATGTTTTTTTTTTGTCTTTGTTACTCGATTTCTCGAAGACGCCTGGACCGATTTGGAAAATTCTTTCTTTATATGAAAGAGTATACTCGCAGTTGGGTCCCATTGTCACCAGGTCAGGATCTGATGGTGGAATCCCTGAGAAATCGAGAGAACTCTTCAAATTTCATACGCTTTTCTATGTCGATGATACTATTACAGGACCGACTGTCACTGTGGGTGGGTATGGGTATTAAAGATACTATAATATCTTTTAGGCCCGAATACTGAAAAGCATAAAATAAAAATCTTTTTACAAAAAAACAAAACCGACTTCACAAAAATACACTGAAAGGGATAAAATAAAACTTTTCACATGGCTCTAGAAGTCGGTGGCAAAATAAACACAGTCAACAGACCTGCAGACACCGACTTCTAGAGCCATGTGAAAAGTTTTATTTTATCCCTTTCAGTGTATTTTTGTGAAGTCGGTTTTGTTTTTTTGTAAAAAGATTTTTTTGTTGTGACATTTCCGCGAT